>JAGFNQ010003854.1:101784-181152 GCA_024364735.1 Boesenbergia rotunda
CCTGCCGGCTTAGTCCCTGAGTACAAACACTCACACTCGGACCCTCACGACCTGATCGACTCTTCAATCCGTAGTCTCGATCTATTGCCTTCACGCCCTCTTCGTCTTCGGCTCCCATCCCTCGAATGCGCACACAAGCCTCCAACTTGCCTCCATGCCATCCTTCATGCATGCCTCGAAGTTCGCATCCCTCGGCTCATCGTCTCAGCCCATGCTCCCTCGGATGCGCACACAAGCCTCCAACTTGCCTCCATGCCACCCTTCACATGAAGACATCAACCAAGTCCATGTGTACCTGCAAACCTGTACACTCACATACATATGTTAGTTCAACAACAAATCCTAACTTAATCATATTGACCACTCACATCAAAACGCATGATCCTCCAGATCATATTAGGGCCGATTGCCCCAACAATCATATCAAAGGCGTCATCAATCCTCCCTTGTCTGTGAAATGCATTATCCTTGTTGGATGTCATCGATCCAACTATCAAATAGCACTTAAATTAGAACCCTTTCATACCAATTTGAACCGGTCTCAAGATCAACTCCAAAAGCTCTGAATCTTACCTTAATTGGCGTCGGGTGAAACTAGAGGGGAAGAGCGATCAGCCAAGGGGAACGATTTGCGGTGGCCTCTGTCTCGTGGAGGAGAAAAGGAGAATGAAAAAAAGGAGACCTCGCTTGAAAAGGAGGGTTATCGCCGGTTGCTCGTGCGAGGAAGAGGAGAAGAAGAATGCGAGGGAGAAGGCTTGCAGCGTGTGGTTCCTCGCGCGGAGAAAGAGAAGGTCGCGCGATTAGGGTTTGCGATCGGGATCTTGCGGCTGCGGTTGTCACAAGGGAGAGGAGAGCGGCGGGTTCAGGCGGGCGATGGGTTGCGGCAGAAGAAAAGAAAAAAGAAAAGAAATGAATATTTGGGAGAAGTTTTAGGGTTTTATAAATTATATAGAATCTTGTCAAACGACCCTCCTATTTTGGCTTATCCAATTTAACCCCTTAACTTAGGGTTTTTCACATCTAACCCCCTTAAAATTTCTATATTTAACATTCTCACCCATTAATAAAAATTTGATCCCCAAATTTCACTATTAGACTGTACAAATGCGATCAACTAATAAGCTTGGTATTAAACGAAACATACCATATGCACCTCAGGTAAGTAAATGAGGGTAGCGAGCTTTGATCGTTTCCTCGAGCTCCCAAGTTACCTCCTCATCAAAGTGGTGCTGCCAACCACCTTGACCAACCTAATTATCTTATTCCTCAAGCGATGCTCCTTGCAGTCGAAAATTCGCACAGATACCTCCTCGTAGGTCGCATCTGGCTGAAGTTTGATCAGTACATCTGACAAGATATGAAAAGGATCTGGAACATACTTCCTCAACATTGAAACGTGGAACATATCATGAACGTTAGCAAGGGACAGCGGTAGTGTCAAACAATAAGTTGTTGCTCCAATCTGCTCCAGAATCTGGAAAGGTCCAATATAGCGCGGAGCTAGCTTACCCTTCAGACCAAATCACTTCATCCCTTTTGTGGGTGATACTCGCAAGAATACATGGTCACTCACAGAGAACTCCAGAGGTCTCTGTCTTCGGTCTGCGTAACTCTTCTGGCTATCCTAAGCCTCTGACATCCTATGTCTGATAATACGGACTAGCTCTGCATCTCACTGGATACTCTGAGGTCCTAGCAACTGAGATTCCTCAACCTTCTCCTAGAGGGTGGGTGTCCGACAAGCTCACCATACAATGTCTCAAACGGTGCCATTTGGATAGCCGAATGATAGTTGTTGTTGTAAGAAAACTTAACTAAATGCAAATGATCCTCCCAGCTGCCTCTAAAATCCATAACACATGACCTCAACAAATCCTCTAGTGTCTGAAGAGTCCGCTCTGACTGCCCATTTGTTTCTGGATGAAAGGCCATACTGAACCATAGCTCGGTACCCATGGTTGCTGCAGGCTCTGCCAGAATCATGAAGTGAATAGGGGATCTCTGTCCGAAATGATGCTCATCAGAATTCCATGTAACTTGACGATCTCTTGGCAGTGCAACTCTACCAATCTGTCTAGTGGATCCGTCCTCTGAATCGCCAAGAAATGTGCAGATTTGGTTAATCAGTTCACGATCACCCAAATCACGTCGTGTCCTCGCTGGGTCCTCGGTAAACCCACAACAAAGTCTATCGTGATGTGCTCCCATTTTCACTAAGGAATAGGGATTTTTTGAAGTAATCCAGCAAGTCTCTGATGCTCAGCCTTCACCGCTGACACACTAGACATCTCACTAGAAAACCATGATATCCTTCTTTATTTTGTTCCACCAGTAGGAATGTCTCAAGTCACGGTACATGCGGGTCCCACCCGGATGAATGGCAAATCGAGAGCGATGAGCCTCCTAAAGTAACTCCTCCATTACCGGATGTGACTTAGGTATACAGCCTCCCTCGGAAATACAGGATGTTCTCATCGTTTCGTGTAAAGTCGGTCTGCTGCTCTGAGGCTATCTGACTGCCGAGGAACTGCAGATGCTGATCACTAGCCTGAGCCTCTCTGATCCGTGTCCGGATTAGCGACTGAGCCATCATAATCATGAGAAGACCCCTATCTATCTGTCCCTGCTCCTCTAGGCTCAACTCTGAGACACCCTGAACCAGCTTCGTGACCATCACTCAGTGACAGGCCAAAACACCTCTGGACTTACTGCTCAGAGCATCTGCCACTACATTAGCTTTCCCTGGATGATAGCTAATGGTGCAGTCGTAATCCTTTATAAACTCCATCCATCTCCTCTGTCGGAGATTCAGCTCCTTCTGAGTGAAGAGATATTTGAGACTTTTATGATCTGTAAAAATCTTAAAAGTGATCCCATATAGATGGTGCCTCCAAATCTTCAGTGCAAAAATAATGGCGGTTAGCTCAAGATCATGGACTGGATAGTTCTTCTCATGCTCCTTCAGCTGACGAGAAGCATAATAGACTACCCGAATGTGCTACATCTGTAACGACCCGACCCCTCGGTCCCTTTGGTGGCCAAATCAACATTTGGCGGCCCAACAACCTGGCCCCTCAGCCCAACAACCTGACGGCCAAATCAACATTTAGCGGCCCAATTTTAACGACCCCTTATGTCGTCGACCGTCGGTCGTGCCGTTACTCACGAGGACTTCCCACCCCTGGTCAGTGGATTTTTTCCTTCCTCAGGATTCGAATTCTAGACCTCAGGCTAAGTACTAGAGTTTATGAATCCTGATAGCCAAGTACTCGCTCACTGGTTATAGATCATAACTCTATACTTAGCTGGAGTCTAAGTCGAATCCTCAGAAGCTCCACTACAGGGTGGAAGCCTCGTGTGGACGGCGCGGACACATAATCGTCAATTGGCCGCCAATGTTGAATTAGCCGCCAGGTTGTTGGGCCGAGGGGCCAGGTTGTTGGGCCGCAAAATGTTGATTTGGCCGTCAAAGGGACCGAGGGGTCGGGTCGTTACAATAAAAAGGCGCCTTTTTATGTAGCGACACGACCCCTCTAGCCCCATCAGGCGGCTCTCTAGGTCGTGCCCTATGATCTTCCCACTCCTGGCAGTGGAGTTTTGCCTTCCCCAGATTCGAACCCTTGACCTCCAGGACAAGTACAATGGTTCCTTGAATCTGGTAGCCAAGTGAGTCGCGCTCACTTGGCTACCAGATTCAAGGAACTTTAGTACTTGTCCTGGAGGTCTAGGGTTCGAATCCTGGGGAAGGCAAAAATCCACTGTCGGGAGTGGGAAGACCGTAGGACACGACCTAGAGAGCCGCCTGATGGGGATAGAGGGGTCGTGTCGCTACAGCATCAATACTACACCCAAACCCAGATAGGATGTGTCGGTGTAGAGCATGAAGCTGTCCTCTCCTAAGAGAAATACCAAGACTGGCGTAGATACTAGCCGTCTCTTCAGCTCTTGAAAGCTGGTCTCTCAACCCTTTGACCATGTAAACTTCACACCCTTCTTGGTGAGGCGTGTCAGTGGGGTGGCGATACTGGAAAACCCCTCAACAAAACGTCGGTAATATCTTGCCAATCCCAAGAAACTACACACCTCCTGCACAGACTTCGGTTGCTCTCAATTGGTGATAGCCTCAATCTTTTATGGATCCACTGAAATGCCACTGCTAGAAACCACGTATCCTAGAAAACCCACAGAAGGTAGCCAGAAAGTACATTTGTTAAATTTCACATGCAATTGCTGTTAGGACCTTGGAGTTTAGCTAGGGGGTGAATAGCTACTTTTCGATTTTCTTCCTACACGTGTTAGCAAGCGCAAGTGGAAAACTTAAATATAAACTAAAATAATGCTAACACCAAACCTTTACGTGGTTCAGAGATGATACTCCTACTCCACGACTGTCCGTAAGGTGGACAATCCCGATTTGTCAGTGAATGAGTCCCTGGAAGACCTCCGGCTAGCTTTTGTCGCTCCTTGTGGATGGAGAAACCTCGCCACAATCTCTTGACAACTTCTGAGCACTTATAGGCTACTAACAGGCTTTACCCAAGCTTGTTTCGCCTAAGAAACTCAGCTAAAAACGAGCTCTCTTAAATAGTGCTTGATGCTTAAAAGACCGTTACCAGTCAACTGGTGCTAACTCCAGTCGACTGGTCCACTTGAATTCGAATGTCACAGCCCGACGTTTCGAATTCTAGTCGACATTAGTCGACTGATCTTTCTATGCTCTACATCAGTCGACTGATCCAAGCATCAGTCGAATGCCAACTCCCTAAACCTAGAGTTTCCCTTCCTGAGTACTATTCCCTTAGCACTCGAACCCTCACGACTTAGCTGACTCTTCATCCAGCAGGCTCGACCTGTTGCCTTCAAGCCTTCTTCGACTTTGGCTCTCGTCCCTCGGATGCATGCAAGCCCATGGCTCGTCTCGCCATGTCATCCTTCGCGTATGCCTCGAAGTTCTCTTCCCTTGGTTCATCGTCCCTGCTTTGTCCATGGTCCCTCAGATGCATGCAAGCCCATGACTCGTCTCCCCATGCCATCCTTCACCGGACCCGAAGTCGTCCAGCTAAGTCTATGTGCATCCTGCAAACCTGCACACTCAAATACACATATCAAACACAAGGGTAAACCTAACTTAAACCCTTTGCCTAAACATCAAAACACATGGTCACTCCGGACCATAGATTGCTCCAACAATCTCCCCTTTTTTTATGTTTGACAATACTTTAAAGTTAGGGAAAACAAATAGCAAATACAATGCCAATAACCATTTGGACTTACGTTGCCAAGGCTTCACCTTGGACTTATACCGCCAATGCGTATGTAATGCAAACATTCATAGATCCTATCACAAGGCATCCCCACACCTAAACCTCCCCAATGAGTTTAGGACTTTTACCAAAATGGATTTTTTAAGAACCTCTCCAAGCCTCCCCCTATATTGGACTTACAAAGACTTTTTAAGAACCTTTCCAAGGTTCTCCCTTTGCCACCAAATGAGCAACAATGCTCTCCCTTTACCTAAGCTCCTCCTTGACCTATGATTTCTTGTAAAGGCGTGTTTGGTTTCCTACTTAAACCCAACACTTCTCCCCCTTTGCCACACATCAAAAGGACTCTAACCACTTCCCTCTTATTAGATCCTTCAACCTCTAATGATCATAAATAACGTGTATTAACCCCCCATAAAATCATATACTTGTTTTACATTATTACGACACTTTTCGATTGTTGAAAAACAGTTCCAGCCTATATCAGTCGACTGCGACAGTTACCAGTCGACTGATCTCCATCAAAAAATCATACAGTAGCTAGTCTCTCTCCGATAGCACTGTTACCAGTCGACTGCCCCCTGAACCAGTCGACTGCCCCATGAACCAGTCGACTGGTACCCAAAAATTGTATTTTTTAACATTTCTGATCCAATTTCAGAAATGCACCAGAAATTCCACAAATCTCCAAAAAAAATCCCAAATTTTGTGGAGAGGTTTATGGTACCCGTGTCTACTTGGGAGAAATACATTCAAAAATGTATCTATCACCAATCCCTCAAAACTATCTAAATAGTTCAATTGAACCTTGACCTAAAGTCCTAGTTTTGACCTCCTCTTGATGTCTCTGCCCATACCAAACCACAATGCATCCCTAGCATTGGTTTATATGACATCTATTCATCAAAAATCAAATTTCATGCAATATGACCCCCAATCTCATATTTCATGCATGAAACTCATATCCAATGTGTCAAATCCCTAGGATTAAGACTCAAATATGTCTTCAAATCCTTTGGTACACTCCATGGTCCATTTAGACTTCCGAGAGAAATCCTCCCGAGATCCATTGACCATGGGTCCCAACTTGGCTCCTAGAGCTCCCCCTTGAGCTCTTAGCCTTAGCCACCTCCCTAGGTGACTCTTCTACAAACACAAAACCACACCGGTGTACCTCCGATGATCCTTGGCCTACAAACTTAACCTTTTTAACCTTAGACACCTTATCCTTGGTTAAGTTCTTCTTTTTCTCTTTAAATGACATTCCCTTTCCATTCTTGGTCTTCCCCTTGCCATAGTCATATGACACCCTTGCATATGACTTCTCCATAGCATTGGAGAACTTAGATCGGCATCCTAGACCCGATCTATCATTGTCAGGGTTTTGACTACCCAACATCATACCTAAACCCTTAGATTCAATAGTGAATCTATCTAGAATTTTCTCTAATCTATCAAGCTTTGCCCTCAAAGCTTGATTTTCCCTTTCTAGGTTCTCAAACCTAGAATCAACATGTCCACCTTGGATACTCCTAGACCTACCCACCTTCCTAGGCATATGTCTCCCCTTCTTGGGATTTATGCCTTGGTCCTTAGGTCTAAAGGTTATAGGTTTATCATGATGCATAAATTTTCTAGGGTTTTGATATGCAACATTAACCCTATTTTTATCATGATATCTAAAACCAAAATTATGCATGGGTAAATAATTTTCATTATTTCTAACATGCATGGAGGAATTTGAATTACATCTAAAGTTAGGGATTACCTCCCTTACCCTTGTAGCTCCCCTTGATGTGAGCTTTTCCTCTTCTCCTTCTTCTCCCACTTCCTCAAATGCTCCAATTTCTTGAGTTCTCCTTTCCTTGAGCATTTGGTGTGGTAGTATCCTAGCTCACCACACATGAAACACCTAATATGCTTCTTCTCCTTCTTTTCCCTACAACCCATGTTAGATTTTAAATAAATTGACTTGGGTTTAGAGTTTACCTCCTTTTTACCTAATGAACACTTGTCTTTGTAGTGTCCCTTCTTGTTGCACCCAAAACAAATAATGTGATCTTTTGACTTTGCTTTGGTGGATGTGAATGCTTCTTCTTGCTCTGGTATCTAGGATGGTCTCTCCTCCCCCTCAATCCTTGAAGTGGAGACCTTTTCTTCTTCCTTTGATGAAGTGGATGGTTCTTCAAATTCTTGTGCCACTTCACTTGAGGATATGGATGAGTCTTTTTCCTCTTTCTCCTCCTCTTCGGATGTTGAGTTTCTTTCCTCATCCGATTGGTCCTTCTCCTCTTCTTGGACCATTAAGCCCATCTCATGGGCCTCTTCTTCTTCCTCTACTCATGTAGGATTTTCATGAAGCGCTATCATCTTGCTCTATAATTCATGTGCATTTTTGCACTCACCTACACGGCTAATCACATCACTGGGCAACACATTAAGTGGAATTGACATTACCTTATCATTTGCCTTTGATTGCGTTTATTGCTCTTTATTCCAATATCGTAGTCAGAGTTTTTTCACGTGTTTATCTTTTGGGACTTCAAATGGCTCTTCTAGCACGATCATGAAATCCCAATCTATGTCGAACCATGTCTTTGTTCATATCCTCCAATACTCAAAACTCTTGCGGTCGTAGGGAGGTGGAACATTGATATCGTCCCCTAATCTTTCTTCAATCGCCATTTCCTCTAGCTTTTTGCTCTCTCGGCAGTTAGTCCGTAGACGAGCGACCTTGCTCTGATACCACTTGTTAGGACCTTGGCGTTTAGCTAGAGGGTGTGAATAGCTACTTTTTGATTTTCTTCCTACACGTGTTAGCAAGCGCAAGCAGAAAACTTAAATATAAACTAAAACAATGCTAACACCAAACTTTTACGTGGTTCGGAGATGATACTCCTACTTCACGACTGTCCGTAAGGTGGACGATCCGGATCCGTCGGTGGATGAGACCCCGGAAGACCTCCGGCTAGCTCTTGTTGCTCCTTATGGGTGGAGAAATCTCGCCACAATCTCTTAACAACTTCTGAGTACTTGTAGGCTACTAACAGGCTTTACCCAAGCTTGTTTCGCCAAAGAAACTCAGCCAAAAACGAGCTCTCTTAAATAATTCTCGATGCTGATTAGACCGTCACCTAACACCAGTCGACTGGTCCACTTGAATTCGAATATCACAGCCCGACGTTTCGAATTCTAGTCGACACCAGTCGACTGATGCTAGGATCAGTCGACTGATCTTTCTATGCTCAATATCAGTCGACTGATCCAAGCATCAGTCGACTGCCAACTCCGTAAACCTAGAGTTTTCCTTCCAGAGTATAATTGCCTCAGCACTTGAACCCTCACGACTCAATTGACTCTTCATCCAGCAGCATCGACCTGTTGCCTTCAAGCCTTCTTCGACTTTGACTCTCGTCCTCGGATGCATGCAAGCCCATGGCTCATCTCCCCATGCCATCCTTCACCGGACCCGAAGCCGTCCAGCTATGTCCATGTGTATCTTGCAAACCTGCACACTCAAATACACATATCAAGCACAAGGGTGAACCTAACTTAAACCTTTTGCCCAAACATCAAAGCACATGGTCACTCCGGACCATAGTTTTCTCCAACAATTGCTCCCATCGGAGCGTCTCCAGAATGATGTGAAGATGACATTCGTGCTCCTCCTCTAAACATGAGTATATTAGGATGTCGTCAATTAAAATGATAACAAACTAATCCAAATATTCCATAAAGACTCAATTCATGAGATCCATGAACACTGTAGGAGCATTGGTAAGCCCAAATGGCATTACCAGAAACTCGTAATGTCCGTACCGAGTGCGGAAAGCTGTCTTCTGGATATCCGAATCTCCGACCCTCAGTTGATGATAACTGACCTCAAATCTATCTTGGAATACACTGATGTATCCTTCAACTAATCAAATAAGTCTTTGATACGGGGCAGGGGATATTTATTCTTGATGGTCACTGAGTTTAACTGCCTATAATCGATTCACAACCTTATAGAACCATCCTTCTTCTTTACGAATAGAATCAGTGAACCCCATGGAGACATGCTAGGACGGATGAAACCTCTGTCTAATAACTCCTGAAGCTGGACCTTTAGCTCATCCAACTCCTTCGGCGTTATACGATATGGAGATTTTGATGTCGGCGCAGTCCCCGGAATTAACTCAATAGTGAACTCCACTTGCTTTTTGGGAGGCAAACCCGGTAGCTCCTCTGGAAATACATATGGAAACTCTCAGATCACTGGAACGTCGGAGAGATGGGTGCTACTGCTGTCGTCGGTACTAATCAGCGATAACAGAAAACCCTGACAACCATGCAATAGGAGTCTCTGTGCCTGAAGTGCTGATATAATCGATATACCATCATCCCTGATGCCAGTGAAATCCCACAAGGGTTGGTTCGGGAGCCGAAGTGTGAGCACCCTCGCTTGACAATCAACTGTGGCATGATATACTGTCAGCCAATCCATGTCAAGGTTGACATCGAACTCCACCATCTCAAGAACTAGTAAGCAGACGGTGAGGGTAGCAGTTCCGAAATCTAATGGACACACTTTGACTGCCTAAGTAATACTCAACATCTCTCCAGACGGTAAGGATACAGATAGGTGATGTAATCTAGGGGAAGGCACCCTACCAATCTTACTTATAAATAGATGAGAAATAAAAGAGTAAGAACTACCCGTATCAACCAATAACTCTACAGGAAGAGTATAGAGATGAATCGTACCACGGAAAACCAAACCATCGGTCCACTGTACCTCCTCTCTAGTAATGACATATACTCGACTTGTCTTAGGAACTATGGACGGCAGTGGCAAAATTGCCTGAGGCTGAGGAACTAATGGTCCGACGGTCTGATGTGGCCGATATACTGCAGCTTTAACCGACTGCTGTGTCTGATATACCGAAGCTCTAACCGACTACTGCGACTGATAAAGTGCTTGCTGATATGCTGGGTATGGCTGATAAGACCCTGTCTCAGAATGCTGGGATGCTACTGGTGTGGGGGCATGCCCAGGCATGCAATAAATATGAATTGCTGGGGGTACCGTTTGCGGCTATCGGTACCTTATCTATTGCTATTTGAGTTCCGTCTGCTACCCGCGACCGCTTATCTGTGGTCTCTGCTATCCAGACCAGCCTCCCTGAGAAGGAACTGCGATAGCATTCATGGTACACTCTCTGCTCATATGCCCTGGAAGCTTACAGTACCATCATAAGGGTGCTCCAGTGGACAGTCTGGTCTAGTGTGGTCTTTGGATCCACACTGTAAACAGTGGATCCATCTAGTAACGTCCTTCCGGGTCTACTAGGAGACATGCGATGATTCTGCTGAAGATCATCCAGACTTTTGGGGTCTAGAGTGAGCCCAGAAGTACCCTGTGTACTTCGACTCCTGCTACTATGCTTCTGTCTGGTGATCTGTAACTGCAGAGTCTGTGTTGTCTCCTAAGTCGTTTGCTTACCCTTCTTTTTCTCCCCGTAAAGTCTCAACTAGGTCATCTCGATAATAAGACCTTGTCCAGTGCCTCTCGATAGGATGTTATGCTCAAACCAGTCATCTTTATCTGAATATATCCGGCAAAGTCCCTGCATAAACTGCTGCATACGCTCCGATCCTCTGCAACTAGCTGCAGGCAGTACTCAACTAACCGATTGAACTCTGCATTATACTGCATAAACGTACGGTCCTCCTGCACGAGACTCAAAAACTCCTACTATCTAGCCATCCGATATGCTGTCGGAAACTACTGACTCTCAAATGCCTCTCAAAAAGTAGCCCAGGTGACGTGCTACTCGCCAATAACTACACTCTGCATTGCCCACCAGGTGGCGGCCTCATCGTGTAGATGATATGCAGCAAACTCTGCCTTCGCCCAGTCTGTGCATGCTATGTAACGAAAAGTACCCTCCATGGTCTCAATCCAAGAGCGGGCTACTCATGGATCTTCTCCTCCATGAAATAAGGTGAGCTGGCCCTTCATGGACGCTACTAAAGCAGTAATCCGTGATCTGTCCAAGGTGCAGCTCACAGGGGCTGTAGTACCATAAACAATGCTACTGAGAGAGCTGTCCTAGATGCCATGGGTGGCATGGAGGGAAATACCGGAGTAGATGCCACGGGTCGAATCGAGGAACTCACTGTGGTTGTTACCACTGATGGAACAGTGGAATCACCGGAGTAGGTACCCCTGGTGTATCGGTGTAGCTAGGAAAAACACTAGGGCAGGTACAACCGGTGGAAATATAGGAGCCGATGGTAGAAATGGGGAAGGAGCCCCCACTGGCTGGGGACCCTGAGCATCTTGATGAATCTTTTATCCAATGAAAGGTACTACCTCAGTCAGTCTTTTCGGAGACTCTGTTGCCAGATCGGCCATCCCAGTCCTCACTGACTCACGTGCTCGCCTAGGTGGTCGCCCCTGACCCCGTCTACAAGGTGGAGTCAACTCGATACGGCGAGGCATACCTGTTAAGATATAATTAAATATTATTTAAAAAATATAACTACTAAAATTTTATAAACTTACTTGCTTGTCGCCTGGAGAAGTCCATCGCCATCATGTCCCAACATAACTAAGTCACGAGAACAACTTCATAAAATTCAAACACATACCCGAATTCGGGCATTTGATACCCAAACGATCTGGTATCAAAAAGACTCTGTAATAGTCTGAAACAAAAATCCAAAATCAGATAAACCCAACAAAATCTGAAAAATACCCAAGTTACACACGAAAACCTCACTCTGATACCACTAAATTGTCACGCCCTCAGAGCTCCATGCTTGTTCGAAAATTGGACAACATCTCCCCTATACGGTGGACAATATAAAGCTTATACTACATCATCTCACACATATAATAAGCACAACCACTACGGCTGACGATAAAAGGAATAACACAGCAAAGAACGATAATAATACAACAGTTATTAACATCCAAATAATAAATAATAAAATAACCAAAACTCTATAGGGTTAATGCAAATAAATTGAAAATCCACGACATAAATACAAGTCTACCAAAGAACAATAGAGTACCGACACGTCCACTAACAAAACAAAATAACATTTTAGAAAACTATAACACAATTCTAACCAGAAAACTCGACAATAAGGGATGGCAGATGGATCCTCTCTTGCGGCACGAGACGCAGCTATCTATTACTTGAAGCAAAAAAGAAAAGCAGACGGTGGTGAGTCCAAGGCCAAACTCTATGGATATAGTGAACAGATAAATGCATGGTATAAACATGGTAATTAAAGCAGATAGAAACAAGGTATATAGTCTTTGGAAAGTGGAGTACACAATAAATGCAAAAGCATACCTGCGGGACATGATGAGAAATACTCATACCAAGTCAATAAGCTGTTCGTAATACTTAGCAAATCCAGATTAAATAACAAATGTAAATCAAATACGTACATGCATGTCAATCAAATGCAACAATCATAGCTCAAATAAATGCAAGATGCATCATATGCAAATGATGTAATGACATGTGACACCCCTATATACCAATCTATAACCATCACACATATTTGCGAGGCTGATCGGGCAAGAGCTGTGATAACTGTATGCACTCGTAAATCCATCTCCTATAAGTGGTCGAGTGGGCAGGATGTTGGAAGAACAACCTCGATCCTGAACAACAAGAAAGAGGGGAGCGCAACCACTCTATATCAAAGATCCCAGGGGAGTACAACCGCTCTAATACCCAAGAACAAGGAGGAACAACATCTAACTCCAGGAAGGGGGGCACAACCACTTTAGTAATCATCGGGGGAGCACAACTACTCAACCTATCCCTCGTAAATAACAGAGGGGGTGTCACTGCTGGCTACCACTCCAAGAACTACCACTACCCATGAGTGGTTGAGAGTAGCACGATAGGACTACAGCTCGCACTCTGACAACTACCACTACCCCGAGTGGTTGAGTGGGTAGTGTTGGTGTTTCTTCTTGTTCGGATGTGATTCTTTCTATATCCCCGAATTAAAATTTTCTATTAATTAGAAACAATCCGGATGGAGAGAACCTTTCCCGAACAACCTTTTCATCATCGTGCTATTCGATTTGAGTGACCACTCGAACAAACTTGTTGTTCAAGCCATCTAACTCCTTTGATCGATTAGCCACGGAATAGATGATGATTGGATCACCGGTTTTTGTGTTTATCTTCGGGGTCCATGATATAAACATGATAAGAATTAAATACAAGAACTAAATAAGAATTATACCTCTTGTTTATCTCTCGATCTTCTATCGTATTCCTATCCTCTTCTTGGACGTCGTGTGGGTGACGATCTTCCAAGAAACGAAGTCACCAAAGCCTTCTTCTTCCTTCTCTTTGCTTGCGCCGACCACAAGAGGAAGTCGTTCTTCCTTACCTTGCGCTGCCGACCACCAACCTAGCTCCTCCTCCTTGCGCCGCCGGCCAACTCCAAGCCTCAAGGATGCCCTGGCTAAAGGAAGAAGAGTAGAGGAGGAAGAAGAGAAAGAACCAAACCCTAATCACCTTTCTCCCATCTTCCACCTTGTGGCACCGAAACACCACCAAGGATCCTTTCTTCCTCCTTGCGTCACCGACTCTAGCCTCCTTTGTGGATGCTCCGGCCAAAGAGGAGAAGAAAGGAAGAAGTATGAGAAGACTCACCCTCCTCCAATGCCTCCTTGTTGCTACCGGCCAAGATGGTTGCGCCGCAACCCTAGGAGAGAGAAGGGAGAGAGAGAGAGAGAGAGGAGAGGCTTAGGGTTAATTCTTGATGCCTTGGATTCATGGCTCATGAGGTATATATAGGATACAATAGGCACAATGAGGAGGAGTTGATTTTGGTCTCCTAACGGATCCTAAGCCCGACCCGTTAATAATAACCCACTCCATTAATGAGTTATTATTGAACTACTACATCAACCCCATAAATAAATATGGGTTCCACCCTATTATATGTACATAATCTTCCCGTGTTTAAGATCTCGCATATATATTAATTAATTAAATTACTGATAATTTAATTAATTAATATGTAACTCCATGAGTAGTACCACTCATCCTTATCATCATATTGGACCAAGTCCACCTGCAGGATTTACATGATGAACTTTATGAGCTCCTCAAGGGGACATCATCATCCTAACGCATTAGGACACGGTTTCCTTCTATAATCAACGACACACCATATAAATAATATTATTTTCCAATTTACTGGGCCTATTGATTTAACAAATAAATCTCGCCCATTAGTAAATCAAAGAAATAAATATTAAATACATGTGCCCATTATTATATCGAGATTAAGAGCATATACATCATAATATCTTAGGTCTGATTCGATTATATAGTTAGTATAAATCGAATCACCTCTAATCGGTCCTGCTCAATACACACAAAGTGTACTAGTGTAATTCTATAGTTAAGATAGACTAATACCAAATTACACTACAACCATTTCAATGATTTGTCCAAACTCATCTCGGTTGTGAGCCACTACTTATACTTTACAAGTGACTGATAACATGATCTTTTATGTGAAACTACACACCATGTTATCTACAATGTAGAGAATTGGACAATTGCACACATATATCAAATATAAAATGCAAACAATGACCATGTGATTCTTATTCCAAAATATAGATGTTCATACAAAAGCTAGGCTTTTAGTATACATCCTAACAATCTCCCACTTATACTAAAAGACTATGATGTCATCAAACTGCCATATATATGATTCCCATCCCCTCCACATGCCTATCATAAGCTCTCGTCAGAAGGGCCTTAGTGAAAGTATCTGCCAGGTTATCCTCTGATGCAATCTTGGCAACAACAACTTCTCCTTGCTTTACGATCTCTCATATCAGGTGGTACTTGCGCTCTATGTGTTTACTTACCTTATGGGTTCGTGGTTCCTTCGAGTTTGCTACTGCACCACTATTATCACAATAAATTGTGACAGCTCTGGGCAAACTAGGAATCACCTCTAAGTCCAACAAGAAGTTCCTGAGCCATGCAGCTTCCTTGGCTGCCTCAGAGGTTGCCACATACTCAACTTCCATGGTGGAGTATGCAACGCATTTCTACTTGATACTCCTCCATACTATGACTCCACCTCCTAAAGTAAACACATAACTCGAGGTAGACTTATTGTTGTCCATATCTGATTGGAAGTCGGAATCCTTGTAACCTACAGGGAGCAAATGATCTGTCTGGTAAACTAGCATATAATTCCTAGTCCTTTTTAGGTACTTTAATATATGTTTTATCGCAGTCCAATGTCCTTGTCCAGGATTACTTTGATATCTGCTAACCATGCCCACGGCAAAGCAGATATCCGGCTTTGTACATAACATAGCATACATGAGGCGTCTACAGCCGAGCATAAGGAATTGCCTTCATCTCCTCTATCTCCTTTGATGTTTTAGGACACATCTCCTTAGATAAAGGTACTCCATGTCAAAAAGGTAGAAAACCTTTCTTGGAGTTCATGCATGAGGTGTCAATGTATGAAGCTTAAGATAAGCACAACATCCTTTTCTTGCGATCCCTTATAACTTTGATCCTAAGGATGTGTCCAGCTTCTCCCAAGTTCTTCATATCAAACTGTTTGGACAACTATACCCTTACGTTTGACAACACTTTGACATTGTTGCCAATGAACAAAATGTCATCTACGTATAGTACAAAAAATACCACTACGTTTCCGTCACATCACTTGTATACACAGGACTCATCCGGACATTGAATAAATCCACAAGACTGGATTACCTCATCAAACCGAATGTTCCAAGATCTTGAAGCTTGCTTCAATCCATAAATGGACCGATTAAGCTTGCACACAAGATGCTCTTTGCCCTTTTCAATGAATCCCTCTAGTTGCTTCATCTAGCTGTTTTCCTCAAGACTTCCGTTAAGGAAAGCTATCTTGACATCCATTTGCCAAATCTCATAATCCATATGAGCAACAATAGACAAGAGAATCCGGATAAACTTAAGCATGAATACCGGCAAAAAGGTCTCCTCATAATCGATACCCTCTTTCTGAGTGAACCCCTTTGCAACAAGCCTTGCTTTGAAGGTCTCTACCTTCCCGTCTGATCCTCTCTTTCTTTTGCAGATCCACTTACATCCAATGGCTTTTACACCATCAAGTGGTTCTACTAGCTCCCAGACTAGATTAAAATCTATAGATTCTATCTCAGATTTCATCGTCTTTTGCCAAGATACCGCATCTTTATCTTGGAGTGTCTCGTCATAGGTCCAGGGATCAGGTTTATGTTCACCAAGAACTAAGTCTGAAGACTCTCCCAAAAACATGAATCTGTCGTGTTATCTAACAACCCTCCCACTACGACGAGGTACTACCTGTGTATTCTCTGTGACACGCGGTGCAGTCACTTGTGGTATATCCTCCTGTACCATTGGTACTGAAGTTGGAATATCCCCTCTCACCTCCTCTAGAACAATCTTACTCATGGGCTTGTGGTTCATTACATAGTCCTCCTCTAAAATCGGGCATTCGTGCTAACGATGACCTTCTAATCTTTAGGACTATAAAATAAACCACCTTTCGTTCTCTAGGATAGCCTACGAACAAGCGTACTTCCGTATGAGATTCCAACTTATCAGCATCTCCCTTCAGCACATGTGCTGGACTACCCCAAATCTGAATATGTCTCAGACTAGGCTTACGCCCAGTCCACAACTCTTTGGGAGTAGAAGGTACTGATTTAAAAGGAACCAAGTTCAGAATGTACACTATCGTTTCCAGAGCATATCCCCAGACCGAATTCGGTAACTCCGAAAAACTCACCATCGATCTAACCATCTCCATAAGAGTCCTATTCCTTCACTCTACCACACCGTTTTGTTGGGGTATACCAAGTGCGGACAATTGGGATTGAATCTCAGCCTCTGATAAGTAACTCATAAACTCTCCCAAGAGGTACCACCACGATCAGACGGTAGTATCTTGATACTTTTATCTCCACATCAGCCTTGAATTCTTTGAACCTGTCAAAGCATTCAGACTTGCAACACATCAAGTAAATGTCTCCATACCTTGAATAGTCATCTATAAATGAGATGAAATATTAAAGCCACCTCTAGCCAGGATAGACATAGGACCACACAAATCAGAATGAACCAACTCCAACACATCTTTGACTCTATATCCCCTTGGCCTTAAAAGGTCTCTTGGTCATTTTACCTTCTAAGAAAGATTCATAGGTTGGGAAGTCTTCCACCACCAATGAACCCAAAGGTCCATCAGCTATAAACCTTTGAATTCGACTCAAGTTAATATGACCCAACCTTTGATGCCAAAGATACGTTTGGTTCATTTTTGAAGGTTTTTTTTCTCTTATTATGATTAGATGAAGAGCTATTAATTTCTATTTGCATCGTGGGAGTTATTTGTTCAAGAGTATACAAATTGCCAACCAACGCACCAGAACCGATAATCTCCCTATTCCTTTTTATAACAACTCTGTCATTAAAAGAAATAGAATATCCATCCAAAAATAATTTAGAAACTGAAATTAAATTCTTTCTAAAAGAAGGTACGTAAAGATAATTTTTCAAAATCAAACATTTATTCTTAGCAAAAGATAAATAGACATCTCCTACTGCAATAGCCGCCACCTCTGTAGCATTGCCCATGTAGACAGTAATCTCTCCCTCAGCTAGTCATCTGGTTTCCTGGAACTCCCCTGCAATGAATTGCAGACATGTTCCGGAAGGAATCTACGTCGACGGTCAGTCACCGAAGATCGAACCATGTGGATGCTGACGGGAGGGGAGGAACTTCACACCCTGCGAGATCAACACGAGCATTAGGGGAACACGCCGGAGGTTGTCCAGTGGAGCCCACTCCGACGCTCAAGTCAGTGCCTCCTTGGAGAAAAAGAGAAAGCAGAAAGACAGTATGAGTTGTAGAGTATTTGTAACCCCCTACTAGAGGGGTTAGACTACCTTCTATACCTGTGGCGACACACTTGGTGCGTCCCCATGAGCTATGCCACGTCTCCCTATTGGGTATGACTTGGCGGGTTTCCTAAGCGAATTCTTGGTCAATCCGAGAGACCTCTCCATTTCTACGGATTAAAAATTAATCCGAATGGAGACCCATCTCCCAATGACCATCTCGTGCCATATTGAACGATCCAAATTACAACTCGGTCAATCACAAAGATCGAGCCTTGTAATTTGCTTGATCGTTCGACCGCGGAAAAGGCGACGAGTGGATCGCTGACTTTTGTGTTTATGGTCAGGGTCCAGTTAAATAATTATTGACTATGATTCGGAATCAAAATAATTAAGTAACTAACATAAAATGACGAGGTAAACAAACATGGCACAAAAATAAACAAGGGAGCTTGGGAAGAGTTATACCGTTCCGATCACCTCGCGGTCTTCTACCTTATGCCCCTCCCTTCACAAACATCGTGTGGGCAACGATCTACCATGAATCGAGATCACCGAGGCCTTCAAAACACCTTCTTCTTCACGCCAACACAAACCCTAACTCTAAGGTTTGGAACCACCAGCCACCTCCCTATCTTCTTGCGTCGCTGGCCTCCTTGAGCCACCAAGCTCTCGCCGACCACAATGAAGTCCAAGGGAGGAAGATGTAGAATAGGATGAGGAAGAAAACTAAACTTTTCTTCCACCCAAACCTGGCCGAACACCCTTCTTCCTTCAGCCTTGCGGTGCCGCCGCAAACCACCCCTTGCGCCACTCACCGCCGGCCGCTGACCGCCGACCTTGTTTCCCTCACTGCCGAGCACCACAAAAGGAAGAGAACACCTCTTCCTTGTCAATGTTGGCCTCGGACAGGAGATGGTGAGGGAGGGAGGAAGAAAAGAGAGATGGAACTCCCTCTTCCTTCTTGCGCCGGCCTTGACCTAGGAGAGAGAAGGAGGGAAGGAAAGAATGAGAGAAGCCTTGGGTTGTTGTGTGATATATCAAGCCTTGGTTTCATGATCTCCTTGGGTATTTATATGGCTATAGTAAGGATCAAGAGGAGGAGTTGGATCTTGGCCCACCAATGGATCTAAACCCGATCCATTAATTAAGAGTCATTCGACTAAAGGATCTTAATTGAACTTCCTCACCAACCCCCATATTTTCATATGGCCTCGATATATTACGAGTCGTCCATCTCCTCGTGTTTAAGATCTTGAATGCCCATTAATTAATTTAAATTACTGATAATTCAAATTAATTAACCTCTGAGTCCTTGACTAGTACCACTCGACCTTATCATCATGCCGGATCAAATCCACCTGCAGGGTTTAGCATGATGAACCTTTCAAGCTCATCAAGGGGGCATCATCAACCCGACTCACCAGGACACAAATTCTGTCAATAATCAACAGCACATCATATCATTAATATTATCTCCCAACTTACCGGGCCTATCGATCTAACAGAATAGATCTCGCCCATTGGTAAATCAAAGAAATAATATTTAATAATATATGCCCGTTATTATATCGGGATTAAGGGATCGTACTCCATAATATAATCTTGAGGTCCTATCCAATTATCGAGTCAGTACAAATTGGGTAACCTCGGGTTTTGGTCATACACAATGTACTCAAAGCACACTAGTGTAATTTTATGGTCAAGACCAATCACACCTAATTACACTACAACCATTCTGATGGGTTGTCCAATTCCATCTCAGTTGTGAGCCTCTTATCTATACTAAGCAAGGAATTGATAACATGATCTTTCGTGTGACATCACACACCATGTTATCTACAATGCAAAGTAATTGGACTTCATGCATGTACTAATATGAACAGACACCTAGTGTAGTTGTGATTCTCTTTTCATAATAAAGATGTTCATATAAAGAAATTCATGTCTTTCAGTATACACATCTTACAATCTCCCACTTATACTTAAAGACATTGTTGTTCTCTCACTGCAATACATCTGACTCCCATATCCTCCACATGCCTATCAAAAGCTCTAGCTGGAAGGTTTCGTGAAAGGATCTGCCAAGTTGTCCTCTGATGCAATCTTGGTGACATCCACTTCTTCTCGGTTTATGATTTCTCGTATCAGGTGGTACTTGCGCTCTATGTGTTTACTCGCCTTATGGGCTCGTGGTTCCTTCGAGTTTGCAACTGCACCACTGTTATCACAAAAGATTGTGATAGATCTGGGCAAACCAGGAATCACATCCAAGTCCATGATGAAGTTCCTGAGCCATACAACTTCCTTGGCTGCCTCTGAGGCTGCTACATATTCAGCTTCCATGGTGGAGTCTGCCATGCATTTCTGCTTGACACTCCTCCAAACAATGGCTCCACCCCATAAAGTAAACACAAACCCCGAGGTAGACTTACTCTTGTCTCTATCTGACTAGAAATCTAAGTCCATATAACCCACAAGGACTAATTGGTCTGCTCGGTAAACCAGCATATAATCCCTAGTTCGTCTCAAGTATTTTAATATATGCTTTACCGCAGTCCAATGCCCCTGTCCAGGGTTACTCTGATATCTGCTAACCATGCCCACGGCAAAACATATATCATGTCTCATGCACAACATAGCATACATGAGGCTTCCTACTGTCGAAGCATAAGGAACCACCTTCATTTCCTCTATCTCCTTTGATATTTTCGGACACATCTCCTTGGATAGAGGAACTCCATGCCTGAGGGTAGGAAACCCTTCTTGGAGTTTTCCATGCTAAAAAGAGACAAGACGGTGTCAACATATGAAGCTTGGGATAAGCACAACATCCTTTTTTGGCGATCCCTTATGACTTTGCTCCCAAGGATGTGTCCTGTTTCTCCTAAGTCCTTCATATCTACTGTTTGGACAACCATACCCTTACATCTGATAATACTTTGTCATTGTTGCCAACTAACAAAATATTATCTACGTATAGTATAAGAATACCACTACGTTTCCGTCACATTTCTTACATACACAAATCTCATCCGTCCTTTGAACAAATCCATATGACTGGATTATCTCTTCAAAGAGAATGTTCCTCGTCATAGGTCCAGGGATCTTGATTCATGGTCGCCAGAGACCGAGTCTGAAGACTCTCCCAAGAACATGAATCCTTCAGGTTGACTAACAACCCTCCCGCTACGACTAGGTACCACCTGTGTATCTTCTGTGACACGAGGTGCAGTGACTTGTGGTGTATCCTCTTGTACAGTTGGTACTAAGGTCAGAACATCCCCTCAGAATTCTTCAAGAACTAGTCTACTCATGGGCTTATGGTTCATCACATAGTCTTCTTTTAAGAATCTGGTATTCGTCCCGACGATTACCCTCTGATCCTTAGGACTATAGAACCACCTTTCGTTCCTCTAGGATAGCCTACGAACAAGTGCACGAGATTCCAATCTTATCAGTATCCCCTTTCAGTACATGTACTGAGCTATCCCATGTCCGAATATGTCTTAGACTTGACTTTCACCCAGTCCACACTTCTATGGGAGTATAAAATACTGACCTAGATGGTATCAAGTATATATGCTGTCGTTTCCAGAGCATATCCCCAGAACGAATTTGGCAACTCGGAGCAGCTCATCATTGTCCTAACCATCCCCATAAGAGTCCTTTTCCTTCACTCTGCTGCACCGTTCTGTTGGGGCATACCGGGTGCAGTCAATTGGGATCGTATCCCAATCTTCTGATAAATAAGTCCTAAACTCTCTCAAGAGGTACCCATCACCACGATCCGATCGTAGTGTCTTGATACTTTTACCTTGATTTTTCTCCACAACAATCTTGAATTCCTTGAACTAATCAAAGATTCAGACTTGTGGCTATCAAGTAAATGTATCCATACCTTTGAATATTTGTCTCACGAAGTATTCAAAGCTACCTCTATCCTGGATAGGCATAGGACCACACAAATCAAAATGAACCAATTCTAACATATCTTTAGCCCTATACCCCTTGGCCTTGAAAGGCCTCTTGGTCATCTTTCCTTTCAAGTAAGATTCAAAGGTTAGGAAGTCTCCCACCACCAATGAACCCGAGAGCCCATTGACTATCGTCCTTTGAATCCTACTAAGGTTAATATGACCAAGTCTTAGATGCCAAAGACATGTTTGGTTCATCTTAGAAAGAACCTTTCTCTTATTTTGATTAGATGATGAGCTATTAGCTACTATTTGCATCATGGGAGACTTTGGTTCTAATTGATTAATTTCTTATCCATGTTCCTAAATAGATAATCTTTCTATTCCACTTTTCATAACAAAAAGCAATAGAATATCCATTATTTCAGAAACTGACCCAGAGTTCTTTCTAAAATTAGGTACATAAAAGCAATCTTCTTAAAACCAAAACTTTATCTTTTAAAGATAAATAAATAACTCCCACTGTAATAGTCGCCACCTCTGTAGCATATCCCATGTAGACGATAATCTCTTCCTTAGCTAGTCGTTGGGCTTCCTGAAAGCCCTACAAAGAATTGCAGACATGTTTAGTAGCATCCGTATCTACCCACCAGGTACTGGTAGATAGCACCGCTAAACATGTTTCAATGACTAAGGCTGAAGAAATACCTTTGTCTTGTCGACGGGGACAGCCCGCCTTCCAGTGCATAGTTTGCTTTCACGTGAAGCACTTGCCTTTTGGCTTCTTCACGCTAGTCCGGGGTCCTTGCGATGCTGCTACCTTCTTGAACCCTCCTTGTTTCTTCTTCTTCCTGCCTTTCGACATAGAAGAAGAAACCCTTTGAGTTACTAAGGCCTGCGAGTTCTGATGAAAAAGACCCTCTGCCGCCTGGAGTTCTCCTAGCAGCTCACCCAACATATAATCCCTTTTGTTCATATTATAGTTGAGCCTGAACTGCTCAAAACTCCTAGGCGGAGACTGGAGTATAATATTGACCTGGGATTCCCTGTCGATCTGTGCTCCCAGTACCTCAATCTCATTGAGGTGAGTCATCATCTTTAGGACATGATCCCTCACAGGTGTCCCTTCGACCATAGTGGTCGTCATCAGACTCTTCATCATGGATTGCCTAGTAGCTCGACCTTGGTACCCGAAGAGATCTTTGAGATTCAGCATCATGTCACTAGCAGTGGGCATGACCTGATGCTGATGTTGCAGCACATTCGACATAGATGCCAGAATGTAGCACTGCGCTATCTCATCTGCCTTGACCCACTTCTTGTAACGTTGCTTTAACTCTTCACCAGAGCCCCTCTCTAGGTCTTTCCGGACATTCCTCTAAGAGTACAAATTTGTACTCTTCAGCAGTGAGGACAATGTCAAGGTTCCTCTTCCAGTCTATGTAGTTTGGGCTAGTAAGTTTGTTTTCCTTAAGAATTATAGCTAGTGGGTTAAAGGCCATTATGAAAAACTTGAGAATCACAACATACACTACTTTAGAAATCGAAAATAAATTGATTCATCAAAACAATAAATTTTCGAAATCAACCAACATCTCAAACACCGAGAATTTGCATGCCACGTTAGTGTGGACGTATACAAACCCTACATTTGTTAGAGAAGGTTTTACCCATTAATCTTACTATCTTGTCAACCTAACTTTTTGACAAGTAAGACTAATAGTTGGTCAACTTCGGCCCTACAAGTTATTAGCAGTGAATCCGTTGGTGAGGATACTAATAATTGTATCTAAGTGTTTACCATTGCACGACACTAAGAGAATTATTTAGGATTATATGCCTTCCATTGGGGAAGTACGCACGCTCTTCAATAATCCTCTATAATCTTTTTCGACCTTGTGATCCGCAGAACAAGCCTATCCGTTATGGAGGAAGGCACTCAGAGCCAATGTGCGGGCTTGTTCGCATCATATATCAGATTGCAATAGAGGCCGTGGGACCCTTAGGGTCCCTCTCCCACTTAGTAATTTATGTCGAGGAATTTTCTTAGCACAACCACACAACCAAGCATATAACCAAATATATGAAAACTACAGAAAATCCTAGATTTTCTAACTTTCATGGCCCTTGGTCTCTAATGCGC
This sequence comes from Boesenbergia rotunda, assembly GCA_024364735.1. Classification (NCBI taxonomy): domain Eukaryota; kingdom Viridiplantae; phylum Streptophyta; class Magnoliopsida; order Zingiberales; family Zingiberaceae; genus Boesenbergia; species Boesenbergia rotunda. The sequence continues at coordinate 126,053 of JAGFNQ010003854.1, forward strand.
CTCCAGTCATGTCGTCACTTCATCCGCTCCTCCCTTCCTTCTACGCGAGCTACCTTGAGGGATCTCCGAGCTGAAATGACTAAGCTAATTATTTACATCATCGATCCTATACTCCACGAAGGAGTGTACATGAAAACTAGATCGAAAGTAAAATAAAAAGCTCGGCTAAACATGTGCCGTATTTAATTACAAAAATTAAATACCTAGCCTCGTCAACCCCGAGGATTAATTAATTACAAAAATTTGCATAACCATCACACAATCATTATTTGGCTATGAAGTTGGAATCTCATGCCTGCAACACAAAGTTAGCCTCTGGCGCTGACATTGCAGAGGAAGTCATATTCGCTTGGGTGATTGGCCGACTTATTAAGTGGGAGGAGGTCAACCGGGAGGCGCTGACTCCTCCCCCGACTACTCCTGAGGCACCCCCGGCGCCTGCCGAGTCCTCGGAGGGGAGCATTGAATCATCCCGTGAGCTTGCCACACCCAAGAGGGCAGAGGCTACTAATGCACCCCGCCTGTTGCGAGCCAAGGGCCTTCTGGCCCGTCGGTTGACCCTGCGGTGGATCTTCCTTCAGGTGGTGGCCCTCCTTCGACTGCTATTCATCCGGAAGGGGTCAACGAGGGGTCCTCCCCTCCTATCGTTCCCTTACCAGTACAAGTCATTGGTCGGTAGAAAAGACAGGTTCCAAAGGGCTTGGGCCCTAGATGGAAGAGGCTGCGCTCCGGTGGTCTCCGCCCCCTTCCCTCAGTTCCTGAGGAGGCTATTTTCCATCAGAAGGTGAGGTATCCTTTCTCGTATCTTCCCCTGTTCTGCTAGCCACAGTTCTGGAGGTGGGCGTCCCGACCCACGGTTCTTCCTTAACTGATCCGGCCGAGGCTTCGAAGGGTAAGGAGGTATTGCGCACCCAATACCAGATGAAACTCGACTGCCTTTGGAAGAGGCTGGATGCAGCTTTAGAGACTTCCATGCAATCTTTTCCCCCGGTGCAATTTAAAGAGGTTCCTGCTGAGGGGCTCTTATCCGAGGGGACTTCTAGCTCTGAGGAGGGTGACTCCGGCCCCTCTAGTCTGCCTCTTGAAGCTCCTGTTGTCCAGCTACTTCCTCCTCGCAGGGGCGCATTGCCTTTAGATGGCCAGGCCGATACTCCTAGGTCCCATGGAGGAGCAGTCGTACGAGTCTCTGTCAGACCCCTAACCAATCTCCGGGAGACCCTTCTGAAGGTATACTTTACTGTTACATAGGTTGTTTTCTTTTACACATTCTCTATAACTCCATGGTGCAATGACAAGCTGTTGAAGACTGCCTAACAGCCGGCTGAGGTTTATGTTGGATCGAAGAAAACGATAGAGGGGGGGGGGGGTGAATATCGTTAAAAAACTTTTCGAACTAAGAAAGAGCAAATACGCAGCGGAAAGAACTAAATTGCACAAGAACACAAGTAGATTTTTACTTGGTTTAGAGTCGCGGTCGGCTCCTACTCCAAGGCCCACGGTCCTTGACCGTTTACTTTGGGCAATACTATAATAGCAATAAAAGATTTACAAGTTAAGTACAAGAGTATATCAGGAAATTGAAATTGCTACACTTTTCGTTACCGACGCTCGAGGTGGGTCGAATTTCGGAGCAGAGGGTCGTCGTTGGCACTGGGATCTCGAAGTCGGAGTTTGCCGGGGTGTAGCGCTTGAACGAAAAGCTTTGGAGCGTTGAGAAACAGTTATTTTGAAGCCTTGGGGTTGAGCCCCTTTTATAGTGCCCATGGGGGCGCCTGATCCGTTGGGGGCGCCTGACACGTGCCTTCACCTGCGAGAACCTTAATCCGCTGCTCGGTCAGTGCTTATTCCCTTTGATTCAGCACCTGGTCTGACTGGGGTGCCCGGGACCTCTCGGGCGCCTAGGTTGACCTGGTCCAGTGGTTTCGTGGCAGATTTGCTTCGATGATTGCTTTGGCTTTGACCTTGGGCGCCCGGGACCTCCTGGGCGCTTGGCCCAGTGGGGTTTCGAAGCAGTCTTGCTTCATTGATGTTTTGGCCTTTTACCTTGGGTGCCCGGGTCCTCCCGAGCGCCTAGCCCAGTGAACCACCCCACTTCTTTGGGGTGTCTTGAGCTGCAGAAACACAAAAATTTGATAGGCCCACAACAGGTGTCACGGATGAGCCTCAAATTTAAATATTTATAAACTGAAAACCCTTGGCTAGCAAGATTAAATGTAGAATAGGGGCCTCAGGTCGTATTTTTCCAAGGACTAGTTGAATGAATGTTTAATTCGAGCTTGAAGGTTATTTGTCGTTTGATGATTTGGGTTTTCTAGATAAAATGGGGGGTTTTTGGCAATAAGGAATGAAATAGCAATTCGGAATGAAATAGACTTAACTAAGCAGTAATGACTTAAGAAGTTGCAGAAACTGAACTTAACCTAGTTAACAACTAAGCACTTAAATTCAAACGATGGAAGTGAATGGAAGACTTAAGAGCTAAACTTAAATGCAGGAATTAACTACAGAAAACTAATTACAGGGAATTAATTGCAAGACAAAGGAAATTAGAACAAAACATTCTTAAGAACTTGAATTGGAGTATAGTTGAGAACAAACTAAACAACTTGAAGACATAAATGCTTGGAACCAAAATATTATCCTAATTAAACATCAAATCAGTTTATCGACAAGACTTCCCTTTGCCGTCATACAAAAGATGAACTATGAACCCCCTAGCTCAAAAACCAATGAAGGATCTATCTCCCGGATCAAGTTGCAATGGATTGGTGCATTTGGATCTTCTTGATCGGTCGCTGGTCCGATCTGGACTTCCTTTGATCGGACTGGGGACCGATCAAAGGCGTGTTTGTCCGATCACAGTGAATGTTCAGGAACTGGATTCACTCCGCGATTTCCTCCTTCTCGATTGACTGGATGACGATCGCCCTCAAAAACTATTGGAACAGCTTCGAGAACTCCTCTACGTTGCTTCGACAGCTCCGGATGACGGAAATCCAGCGATCGACAATGTATCGATCAGTGAAAACAAGCTCCAGCGAAACCCTCTCCGGAACTTCCTATAACATAATCGATTAGCAAATTTAACCAGAAAATATACTTGGATGATCTGAAATCTTGCAAATCTGATGCGGTCGCGCGCGATCTAACAAGAAAACAAGGAAGAAAATGATGAAGAAACAACGAAGAACATGGAAGAACAGCGACTCTGCGACACACGACGACAGATCTGATCGGGGAAGAAGATGTTTTTATAGTTAGGAATGGACGGCTGAGATCTTCCTTACTCAATCCAACGGTCGGATCTCTTCAGATCTGAACCCAACCTTCCAGATCTTGATCAAGGGTCAGGATCTGTCTATTAGTAGCTCAGATCTACCAGATTTGCAATGGATGACTCAGATTGCCCTGATCTTCGAATGGACGGCCTAGATCCTCTCGTGCTTGATCCAACGGCTGAATTAACTCTGATTTGGCCCAAACTTTCAGATCTTGATCCATGGACTTGATTAACTCTATCTCGATCTTGGATTGATCAGAAGTTGACGGATGGCTATGATCTAGCCGTTCTCTTGAATGGACGACCCATATTAATCCGATGCTTGATCACCTTGATCCGGATCCAATTCTGACTCAAGTTTGATCCAATCTGATCTAGGTCCATGATCATTTGAAGTCTACAAAATTAGATTCACATTTTAGTGTCAAAATATCTCAAATATACAAAGATTTGAATCAAAAGCTAAAATAGAGATAATTCATGAAACCTTATGTAAATGCAAACTTAAGCATATAATAGTGGATCAAAACATGGATTTGAGAGCCTAAATTTATCAACAAAATGGTAATTATCAACTCCCCCACACTTACTCTTGGGCGTCTCGCACAAGCTAATTAATAAACTAAGATGTATTCCCCTAGATTATTCTCAATCATATTTAGAAGCAATTGAAAGAAAATTACCTAGGGTTGTCAATTCTCAAAAATCAAAGCTCAACGGACTAATATCTTGTCCTTAAATCAACAACTTAATATACTTCATCCTTCATGACTCATTGAGATGAATTAAACTTAAAAAACCTTTCAAAGGGAGTTTTAGTGGCTTTCTTCCTAAGTTCTACATTTTTGATAAAAGTGGAGTTCACTCAAACACAACATGATTCTTGTACTACCATAAGCTTGCTTATTATCTACTCTCCACCATCATTCTTGATTTGGATCCACATCTACAAAAGCTTAATCAACAAGTTTGGGAAATATGAAATGATAAAATAGAAATAGAAGTTTAATGAATTTGATGCTAAAGAATCATGATAAAGAAAGTAAAAATATATGACATGGTAAGGAAATATGGTAAAGAAATATGGTATGATAAGAAAATACGGAAAAGGAATATGGCATAATAAGAAAATATGGAAAAAGTAGAGAAAGTGGAAGACTTGGACACCCAAAAATGTAACCCAATGTACTTTGCCCTCTCATTTTGAATTATCCTGCATATTTCAGAGTCTAGGTGAGTAAGGATTGGAGAGTGTCTTTGTAACGTCCGCTTTTTTTTTTTTTATAAAGCGGCGTTACGCTAACATACTTAGGGCATGTGAGCATCGTAAGGCAGCGGAATAACTTAAACTTACACATACATGCACCTAACTATCCTTGCTAACTTGGTGACATGGGAACATAGCATTTTAACATCATACTTAACATCTTATCATAAGGTCACATAGTCATCCATCAAGCACACAAGTAGAAAGTGTAAGTTGTTTAGACAACACCATCATAAAATTAGCATAAAACTTGTAATTATGTATTTCCTTGACCAAGTCACTACCACACACACACATTCTTGCCCCTCCTGCTGCTTCCTTATTGTCCTCTCGCTTGATCTGCGGTATGAGGAAATAAAACTATAAGCACATAGGCTTAGTAAGACTCTTTCCTACTCACTAAACCATTCGTCATTTTAACATAAGCACATGAAACATTAACATGACTTAGTGCCTAACATAGAACCTAAACATGTAACATCATTCAGCATGACATAGTTCTTAGCATAAAACATGAGCATAAATTATACTTAACTTGGCATGTCACATGGCATAAATGTAAACATAAAGTACACTTACTAGGCATAATTCATGGCATGAATTTTTTTAACATAAAACATGGGCATGTTCTTAACCTAACATAAGCATAACCTTTGCTATGATGGCATAATTCTTAACATAAAACATAAGTATAATTCCTAACTTAAACATGGGCATACACTTAACATAAACATGAGCATACATTACTATCATGGCATAATTCCTAACATAACACATGGGCATATTCTTAACATAAACATAAGCATAATATTCGCTATCATGGCTTAATGCATAGCATGAATGAATGCATGAGTTGAATGCATATACATAACGATGCTTAATTCAAAATCATACTTTCTTTTAAATACTTAAACATAATCATAACATCATTGGGGTCCTCGGCTTGTACCACATACATACATCATATGCGCGCATCCCTAAGTAAATACGAGATAGCTAGTCTCGACCTACTAGGGTAAGGACAGCTACGGTAGTCCTAGAACCGGGGCGTTCTTAAGATGCCCATCCCTGTTGGACAACTTCGGTAGTCCCAGAACTGTGGACAGCATAGTCGGTAGTCCAGAACCGGGGCGTTCTTAAGGTGCCCATCCCTTGGACCCATACTTCGGTCCGGTACAAGCCCATTCATAAAGTAAAATACTTCACATGCTTCATCATTCATAGGACATTCATAGCATATTCAAACATAACATAACCTTGTTACATGAAATATGACATAAAGCATACTTGACCTTTCATTGTTCATACTTAATGCATAGTATCATGATGCCTTAAAGGCATGAGCATTATCTTCATTCATAAAACATGGCATGCATTTTTATTCATAAAACATGGCATGCTTACATAAAACATCATTCTTGTTTATAGTGCTTACATTAACTTTATTCATAAACATGACATGCTTACATAAAACATCATTCTTGTTCATAGTGCTTGCATGATCATGGCATATAAGGTAAGCATTGCATTATATTCATTAAATATGACATGTTTACATAGACCATTGTCCTAATCCATAGAGCTTGCATGATCATGATACATAAGGTAAGCATTGCATTTCATACAGAAGCATGGTATCCATCACAAGCATGCATAGGTAGGACTTCTCTAAACATGCTACATACTATCTAAGTGCATGGCATAGAACATAAGACATTCATGAACAAATCCTATTAAGCATGACATCTAACATAAACATATCAAACATGAAACATAACACTTAAGGTTAGGGTTATAGGTAACATACTTTCTACCACATGCTTGAACCTATATATATACATCATAATAAGCCATAAACAATCATTCTTGAAACCCTAGCTCCACCTAAACCCCAATCAAGTGGCTTGGCCGAAACTTGTAAGGAAGGGGCTCCATCATTCAAGTGATATGTAAGGTAGCATAGGAAAAGGAAAAGACCATACATTACTCATAAGGCCATAGGAAGCTATTAGGGCTCATGTTTAGGGTTAACCCTAACTCCTAGCCCTTCTTCATGGGGTTGGCCGAAACATACAAGGGCCATGGGTGCATGAATAATTTCATAAAATTTCCAATTAATCATCTAACACACCATAGGAGCCATTGGAACCCTTACTTGAGGTAATCCCTAACTCCTTGCCCTAGGACCCTTCTTGGCCGAAACTTTTAGGGTCACAAGGCCTTATGAAAATTCACATAGATCACCTTCAGCCTCCCCTTGTATCATGAGGATGCACAAGGTACATACTTGAAGGGTTAGGTCCAATCCTAACCATGGACTCATGGTGAAGGTCCTAAACCCTAAAGGGTCTTAGGGTACCCTACAAATTTCCCAAAATTATATTCTATTCTATATTCATCATGAGAACACATTAGAAAACATGAGAGATATTTTTAACATCATTTTTGAACCCAAAAACATGGTGGTCGAAAGTTCAAGGGCCAAGATCATGGTTTTTTTTCTCAACATAAAACCTAAACGAAACTTCATAATATGATAAACATCAAGGGGAACTATCATACCACAGGTGAGGGAGTCTTACCTTGGGTTTTCTTGATTTTTCACCTTGAATATAGAGAACCAAAAGAACTTCTTAGACCTTAGGTCACCCCTAGCCCTTGTAGCCTTGTGAAACCTTTAGATCTTGAAGATGAGGCCTTCTTGTGGAGCTTTTCCAAGGGAAAACCCCACTTGTGGGTTTCGGCTAGAGGGAGGAAGGAGGAGGAAGAAGAGTGGCTTGTAGATGAAGGAAGAAAAGTAACTCTCATGCCACCTCCCTCATTCCTTTATACTACATTAAGGAGGGTAAGTGAAGAGTCATGGTGTCTCTTCTCTTGATGACTCTTCATTTTCCTAAGCCTTAACTAAAATCCACTTCATTCCCTCATAGTACTCCCTTGCTAGGTGAATTGGTTAGCACATGCATGATGGTAGACTAGGTCCAAGGTTTAATCCTTGGTGCATGCACTTTATTTTTATTTTTTTATTTTTTATTTTTTCTTATTTTCAAAAATTCCCTAAAACTCGTCCATAATCATGCTAATATTCCTAATTAAAATCCTTTTAGATTTATATTAAATTCTACCTAATTAAAACCCATTTTTGGAGCCCATATAAGGCCCATTAGTACTTAACTTCTCAATTTAAATAGGAAAACCATGCTAAAACTAGGCTAAACTTCATACTAGTATCTCTAGGTTCCTCAAACACTATCTAGACATGATCAATATTTTAAAGGAAATATTGAGAAAATTTTTCGGGTCGTTACAGTCTTTGAATTGGATGAAAAACCATGCTGAATTTGGTGTGCCCAGGTTTTGTTCTGTGCCAGCCTCTTCTGATCGGTCTGGAGACCGATCAGACTTCTCCTGATCGGTCAAGGGACCGATCAGGCTTTCCCTGATCAGATTGAGCTGCACTCTGATCGTTCTGGCTTCACTCTGATCGGTCTGATGACCGATCAGGGTATGATCAGTAGCTGAAATCTGCAGAATTCCTAAAACTGTCTTCTGAGATTTGTCTTCTTTCAATCAATAACTCACTCTTGATACTTGATCACTTCTTTCAATTCAATTTCTAACCCAGAACTTGACTTCCTCTTCATGTTCTTTTCTCTTTCTTTTCTTTTCTTTTGTTTTTCAGCTGCTAACTTCTCTTTTTTTTTGTTTTTTTTCTGCAGCCGTTCATCACTAATTTCAGCCAACTCCCTGACAGATTTGAACATTTGTGAAAAGTTTTGAAAGGTTCTGGAATATTGCTTGTAACTTGCTTGTCCTCAATGGCTTTAATGTAGCTACTCAATTTCAGCTTTTGTAGCTTCAATGTCAGAGAAGTTGGCACCTTCACTTCCTAAAGTCACTAAATTTTTTCGGAATTTGCCTCATAAACATTAGATGACAATTAAAAACTTGGATCTTCACATTATAATTCGGAATCTAGATGCTTCAAATGTTATCTTCACTAACCAATTCTTGCAACTCACTTTTGATACAAAACTCCATCAAGTTGGCACGCCTATGCTTGTATGTTATCAAGTGCTTCACATTATCCTCAAAATTTGATCAAATGCTTGATCCTCCCCCACACTTAAACTTTTGTCCGTCTCGGGCAAAGTAACAAGAAACATCAAAGTACCCAAGTCCAATGAAAAAGATTATGATGAACATGAAGATTAGGGAAGGAAAATAGAATATAGAGTAGATCAACAACAATATTGCAAAAATGATATGAGAAAGAAAAATAAAGTGATTCACCTCTATAAATGTGGTCCAATCATAGAAATATAGTTTTGAAAGAACCTAAGCAAGTTCTAGAGTACAATCACATGTGTGTATCACAACAATAAGGCCAATCCCTCACTAGGTAAAAAGAATTCATCTCAAGTCATCAATCTAGAGTCCATAACTAAGTAATACTCAAGCATCCAAGAATTTTCATCCATTGGTTCAAATTCTAAGTTTTAACAACCAAATTTAATTTGCTTTCAAGAGACTCTAAAATGATATAAGAAAATATAGATGGATACATTTATTCCTAGTCATGCAAGAAAATAAAGTGTCAAAAAGGATAAAATAGTGTCTACAATGACTCTTTATTCATTCTACACTACCCAAGTATTTATTAGCAAGAACTCATTTTAAAAGAAAATTTTGCTTCTGGAAAACAGAAAAATGAAACATGTAATGAAATAAAATGCAAGAAGGAACAAACTCCCCTTTATTTCTGGCGGTCGGAGTCGATCAAGGAATAACCTCCATTCCGGTAGTGGAGGAGTTTGGGTAGTTGGATGAGCATTCTTCATGTGATCAATATCATGGTGCATTGCTCCCCCACACTTCAACTTCACAGAAATATGTTCCGGTGGCCGGAGACGATTAAGGTACAAGATCCATTTAAGGGGTGGAGTGCTACGAGTTAAAGTAATATCAACTCCTCCCTCTTGATGCTTTTTGGAAGTCCTTCCGGGAGGTTGGAGGCTATTAAGATGGAGCACCCACTCCAAAAGTCTACGGTGCCCTGTAAAACCATGCAACACCTCCCTCACGCGTGCAGGGTAAGAAAGAAATGAAATACCATCACTCTCTATATAAAACGTATCCAGATATGCATCACATCCAATAAAATCTATCTTAGGTACCTCTATGAGTTTTTCACAATTAGTATCCACAAAGGGTATATCAGGAAACTCATCACAACCAATGAAATCAATTTTGGGTACCTCTATTAGTTTTCCACCATCAATTCCTGCATAGGATGTATCAAGAAATGTTTCACAACTAACAAAATCATCCTCATGTACCTCTATGAGTTTTTCACAAGTAGCTTCTACATAGGATGTATAAAGTAATTCATCATAACCAATAAAATCAACACTAGGTACCTCTATGGAATTTTCACAATTAGGCTCTACATGGAATGTATCAAGACATGCTTCACATTTAACAAAATCAACCCTAGGTTCCTCTATGAATTTTTCACACTCAAGCTCTACATAAGATGTATCACAACATGAATCACAACCAATAAAATTAATTTTAGGTACCTCTATAGGTTTTCACAATTAGTTTCTGTTAGTAATATGAGAGAAGTGTCCTAAGGCAATCGCCTTATGATTGTAAACATTTATTCTAATAAATGATAATTCACTATTTGAGTATACATGTTTGTGTATTTGATTGAGATCTTAAACTCATCTACTGAATGTCCGCAATACAATTCACAGCATAAGAGAATTTGTGATGGGATCACAACTAGTGATTATCTCTAAATGTGCAATTGTGAAGTATTGAAATTATCCCTAGTCGATGAATTGATAAAACAGACACTATCAATTTTGTTGAGACTAGCATGGGTTATTCTCTAATCAGCTGATTCTCACTGGCTGGTGACATTGGGATGTCCAGAGATAAACATGGATGCTAGTTAAGGGAACTAGTTCATTGGAGTGACTAGCTGTAAGACTTCATATGGGAATCTACATGTAGATATGTCAATGAAGTTCTTACTGCAGCTTAAGTGCGATATTCCTTTGACTTGCGGTGTTCAAGACATCTTGGTCATGGAGACTTATACTTTAACATCTTAAGCAAGCATCTCCAAGGAGGTGTGGACCCAGGATGATTGGGTATAAGCCGAAGTGCCCGAAGATGTTTGAACAGCCTACAAAGGATTCACCACTCCTTGCGAGGAGATGTATACCCAGGCCTATCGTCGGATTGTTACTCAAAACCTCTGGCCAGAGTATATCATGTTTAGAGTGCGAGTCTCTTAAATACATGAGAGTAATTAGAAATCCAAAGGACGAGAAAGACACTACTTGGGCTAGGTGTGACGTAGTCAGTCTAGTGGGGACTGACACAAACAGACCATGTCCTGAACCAAGTGGGTATAAGGTGGTGAACGGAATGGGGCACGATTCATTAGAGCTGCTAAAGGGTTTCAGAATTACTTCTGAGGTCAAACTGTTGATCTTTCGATTAATTGGGGGTCATGATGTACTACTAGGTGCCACTCATGATCGTTCTATAATTAGTTGATTATAGACGGCCAACATAAATCGAAAGCCTATTTAGTCACACGCACTACGAGTAATCCGAGGGATTTAAAATGAGTTGAAAATTAGATTTTCCGATCAAGAGAAATAAGTCGAATCTGAGTTAATCAGAGGCGCAATGGAAGCTAAAATTGGCTAAGTCTTTTGAAGGCTTGTTGGGCGAATTAAATGAGTTTAATTCGCGAATGGTGGGGCTTGAAGTGGCCGGCCAAAGAGGGTGCCCACCCTCTTTGGTTTGGCCGGCCACATTAAAGGGAGAAAACCATTTTATTTGGTTTAATTAATAAAATAGATCTAGCACGATTTATTTTATAAATTATGGATAAATAAATTTGTATAAAGAAATTTATATAAATAAATTTATAGAAATTTATTCTTTTATGGAAGTTAAAATAATCCATGAATTGGTTTATTTTAATTTTATAAAATCAATTATGAATTGATTTTTCCATAATATGAAAGTTTATAAATTTCTTATAAAATTTATTCCATAATAAAAGGAGAGAAGGTATTTGTTTTATTATAAAGTTAGTTATAATAAAACTTGGTTTAAACGGAATAATTAATAAGAGAATTTATAGGATAAATTTCTTATGTAAAATTCCGTTAAAGAGTAGACTTAGCAAGGGAGAAGCAACTATATAAGGAACCAAAGGCAAGCCTTTAATTCCAAATTGATAATTGAGTTATCAAAAGATTAGAAGCTCCCTCTCTCTCTTATTCTCTTCTCTTCTCTTGTCTCTTCCCCATTAGGGTCGGCGCCCCTTAATAGGATTAGGGCCGGCTCCCCTTCATCCCACCTAGGGCCGGCGCCCCTAGCACACCCTAGGGTGGTTGCCGTGAGCTATCAAGAAGAAGGAGAAGCCAACCAAGAAGAAGAAGAAGCGGATCACATCTCCTTCCTTCTCGGAATTCGATTCCGATTCTTGGTGGTTAGTTTCCATTCTTTCTCTTGTTGTTCTAGTTGTGCTTTTAGAGAATCTAGTAGTTCTCGTCGGCACAAAACTCGTGCTTTGCGAAGTCATCCCGAAGAGAACTCGCGTGGACGCGAATAGAGGCGAAGCTTCCAAGGACGCTACAGTTGGATCTCGTTCCTTTCTTCGAGTTACGCGAGGTACAAAGTAAATTAGTTTACTTTTCCGCAATGTTTTAATTTATGATTATGTCAACACATCATAAGGTTGCATGCTAGATACGTGGTTAAAATAATTTAGGAAATTATTTTATGCTAATTCTTCCGTTGCACGTAAAAATTTAAAAATTTTACGAACCCGCATCCTTGTCGACATGCACCCAGTCCCAACAGTTTCTACAAAGGATGTATCAAGAAGTTCATCACAACCAATAAAATCAACCCTAGGTACCTCTGTGAATTTTTCACAATCAGCCTCAGTCTCTACATAGGATGTGTCAATAGATTCATCACAACCAACAAACTCAACCCTAGGTACCTCTATGAATTCTTCTAAAGAAATAGAAGAAATACTTACCTTATCATGCTGAAGAATACCTGGAGGTTCTACAAGAGTAGATGTAACTGTGGTTTCCTCCTGGTCATGTACAAGCGCAACTTCAATCTCAGGTTCTGGTGGACATTCAACTAAGAAAGGTGATTCTTGGGTTCTTGCTTCCACCATGCAAGTCCCTACACTATCTGGCTTATCCTCTGGATCTTCTAATATATCAATCAATTTTTGTGGTCCCTGGGGCTCAGTGCAATCCCCTACACCTGTAGAATCATCTGCAATGCATGTTTCATCAATAGTACCTGCAACAACCATATTCGAAAAATTAGGACCATCAACAACTATATCATCACAAAATAAAAGATTTGAAGGATCACAAAATAAAAGACTAGAAGGGTCCTGTAGAGCTTCAGAATCAAATTCAAGGATGTCACAAGCTTTACTATCAATCTCCTCCACTGCCTCTATAGATAATGACTGCCCAATAGGTATGGGTGGTCCCTGGGGCTCAGTGCAATCCCCTACACTCTCACACCTGTCCTCTGAATTTTCTGACATGTCAATCAAAATTGGTGATCCCTAGGGCTCAGTGTAATCCCCTACACCTGTAGAATCATCTCCAACTAGAAGTGAATCAGATACAACCTCCAACTCAGCTACCTCTGTAGCTAATACCTCCTCTGCTTCCTCTGAGCTTAAACATCCTCTCTGAATATCAAATGAAACTCTATCATCAAATAACTCTGCCTCAACAACCTCATCTGAAATACCCATGCTAATGCTAGGAGGATCCTCTCTGGGGTGCTGTGAAAATGGTAAAGAGGCTTTTGGTTCCTCCTCTTGAGCTGAAAAGTTTGGAAATGAACTCTGCACAGAAATTTTAGGAGGAATAACTGCTGTAGGTGCCCTGATTTTGCTGAATTCTTCTTCTTCTTCCACCAAAATTGCAAGATCAATTGAAGAAGGTCTTAGGCTTGCACTAGGGTCACTAACAACTGATGTAGAATCATTTTCGGGACTGATCTGAGATGGAAAATAGGTTGCTGAAAAATTTTCATAAAAATCAACCCTTGGAATATTTAAACTTGAAACAACTTCCTCGTTCCTCAAAGTTAGTTCATAATCATGCCCCTTAAGATTAAAAGTAGCTTGAGCAGGTAATTGGCTTGATCCTTGGGCTTGCATTTGTTCCATTCCTCTAACCATTTGCTCAAGGCGTCTTTCAAAGTCTTTAAGAGTAGAATCATACTCTTGTTGTTGTAAACTTTTCTGTTATATGATTTGTTGCATAATCTCCCCAAGCCTTGTTGTTGATCCTCAAGCTCACTAGAATCCTCAAAGTCTCCTTGATTGATAAAGGACTCTTGTTGGTCTTGAAATGTAGCATTAGGTGGCTCAAAATCATGACTAGGCTATGAATTCTGAAAATTAGATGGTTGGGGCTGATCGAATGGTTGATTTGACTGTTGGAATTGTTGAAAATTGGGCTGGGAGCTTAGTTGAAACTGCTGAAAATTGTAGCTCTGAAAATTCTGGTTTTGAGGTTGAAATTGTTGTGGTGAGGGTTGAAATTGTGGAGGTTGAAAACTCTGATTGTATGGCTGAAAACCTTGCTGATTAGGATTGTAACTTTGCTGAAAATTTTGGAATTGTGGCTGACATTACTGTGGTGGCTGATCCAAGGTTGGTTTTGCTGAAATTGTTTGTTTGGCTGCTGAAAATCTTGATAAGGCTGGAATGGTTGAAAATTTTGCTGGAAATTTTGGAATTGAGAATAGGGTTGCTGAAAATTCTGACAAGGCCGCTGAAAGTTCTGAAAATACTGATACTTTGCCATGGAACTGCTTGAATGAGTAGAAAAATTTTCAATAGCTTCTCAAACTCTCAAGATCACCACCTGCAATCCTGGCCACAAAACAAACAAAATGGCAGCCAATGTGTACAAAAAGATAAAGCAAATGAAAATAGAATCAAAGAATATAAATATTAAACACAAGCTCAAATTAAACAAACTCTACTAGTGATTCCCCGGCAACGACGCCAAAAATTTGATAGGCCCACAATAGGTGTCACGGATGAGCCTCAAATTTAAATATTTATAAACTGAAAACCCTTGGCTAGCAAGATTAAATGTAGAATAGGGGCCTCAGGTCATATTTTTCCAAGGACTAGTTGAATGAATGTTTAATTCGAGCTTGAAGGTTATCTGTCGTTTGATGTTTTGGGTTTTCTAGATAAAATGGGGGTTTTGGCAATAAGGAATGAAATAGCAATTCGGAATGAAATAGACTTAACTAAGCAGTAATGACTTAAGAAGTTGCAGAAACTGAACTTAACCTAGTTAACAACTAAGCACTTAAATTCAAACGATGGAAGTGAATGGAAGACTTAAGAGCTAAACTTAAATGCAGGGAATTAACTGCAGAAAACTAATTACAGGGAAATAATTGCAAGACAAATGAAATTAGAACAAAACATTCTTAAGAACTTGAATTGGAGTATAGTTGAGAACAAACTAAACAACTTGAAGACATAAATGCTTGGAACCAAAACATTATCCTAATTAAACATCAAATCAGTTTATCGACAAGACTTCCCTTTGCCGTCACACAAAAGATGAACTATGAACCCCCTAGCTCAAAAACCAATGAAGGATCTATCTCCCAGATCAGGTTGCAATGGATTGGTGCATTTGGATCTTCTGATCGGTCGCTGGTCCGATCTGGACTTCCTCTGATCGGACTGGGGACCGATCAAAGGCGTGTCTGTCCGATCATAGTGAACGTTCAGGAACTGGATTCACTCCGCGATTTCCTTCTTCTCGATTGACTGGATGACGATCGCCCTCAAAAACTATCGGAACAGCTTCGAGAACCCCTCTACGTTGCTTCGACAGCTCCGGATGACGAAAATCCAGCGATCGACAATGGATCGATCAGTGAAAACAAGCTCCGGCAAAACCCTCTCTGGACTTCCTATAACACAATCGATTAGAAAATTTAACCGGAAAATATACCTGGATGATCTGAAATCTTGTAGACAACGAATCTGATGCGGTCGCGCGCGATCTAAGAAGAAAATGAGGAAGAAAACGATGAAGAAACAATGAAGAACACGGAAGAATAACGACTCTGCGACACACGACGACAGATCTGATCGGGGAAGAAGATGTTTTTATAGTTAGGACTGAACGACTGAGATCTTCCTTGCTCAATCCAACGGTCGGATCTCTTCAGATCTGAACCCAACCTTCCAGATCTTGATCAAGGGTCAGGATCTGCCTCTCAGTAGCTCGGATCTACCAAATTTGTAATGGATGCCTCAGATTGCCTTGATCTTCCAATGGACGACCTAGATCCTCTCGTGCTTGATCCAACGGCTGAATTAACTCTGATTTGGCCCAAACTTTCAAATCATGATCCATGGACTTGATTAACTCTATCTCGATCTTGGATTGATCAGAAGTTGACGGATGGCTAGATCTAGCCGTTCTCTTGAATGGACGACCCATATTAATCCGATACTTGATCACCTTGATCCGGATCTAATTCTGACTCAAGTTTGATCCAATCTGATCTAGGTCCATGATCATTTGAAGCCTACAAAATTAGATTCACATTTTAGTGCCAAAATATCTCAAATATACAATGATTTGAATCAAAAGCTAAAATAGAGATAATTCATGAAACCTTATGTAAATGCAAACTTAAGCATATAATAGTGGATCAAAACATGGATTTGAGAGCCTAAATTTATCAACAAAATGGTAATTATCAATCGGCTCCTACTCCAAGGCCCACGGTCCTTGACCGTTTACTTTGGGCAATACTATAATCACAATAAAAGATTTACAAGTTAAGTACAAGAGTATATCAGAAATTGAAATTGCTACACTTTTCGTTACTGACGCCCAAGGTTGGTCGAATTTCGGAGTAGAGGGTCGTCGTTGTCGCTGGGATCTCAAAGTCGGAGTTTGCCGGGGCGTAACACTTGAACGAAAAGCTTTGGAGCATTGAGAAACAGTTATTTTGAAGGCTTGGGGTCGAGCTCCTTTTATAGTACCCATGGGGGCGCCTGATCCGTTGGGGGCGCCTGACACGTGCCTTCACATGCAAGAACCTCAATCCGCAGCTCGGTCAGCGCTTATCCCCTTTGGTTTGGCACTTGGTCTGACTGGGGCGCCAAGGACCGCTCGGGCTCCTAGGTTGACCTGGTCCAGTGGCTTCGTGGCAGATTTGCTTCGATGACCGGTTTGGCTTTGACCTTGGGCGCTCGGGACCTCCTGGGTGCCTAGCCGAGTGTGGTTTCGAAGCAGTCTTGCTTCATTGATGTTTTGGCCTTTTACCTTGGGCGCCCGGGTCCTCCCGGGCGCCTAGCCTAATGAACCACCCCACTCCTTTGGGGCGTCTTGAGCTGCAGAAACACAATCCTTCGGTCCCTGTAACCAAGGTTAGTTCCAAAACAAACCAAGCAAAATTGTTAGTCATTATTTACAGCCGTAGCTGTCTTGGTTCTGACTTCGGGTCTCCCAAATAGAACCCTAGGTCGAACCGACGCCTACTGTTCCCTCGACGGGGAACGCGTCCTCACCTACTCCTCTCAGGAGAGTTTACCTTTTGCCAACTGGCTCCTCCGGTTGGACTTTTACCTAATTCACCTGACCAGGTCTTCGTGCCCAACTTCCGATCAGGTCTTCTTGCCTAACTTCCGGTCAGGTCTTCGGTGCCCAGCCCCTTGGTAGGACTTCTTGCCCAGTCCTCGCCAGGACTTCTTTGCCCGACTTCTGGTCAGGTCTTCTTGCCCAGTCCTTGACCAGGACTTCTTTGCCCAGCCCTTTGCTAGGACTTCTTGCCTAGTGTACCTAGGACTTCTTTCTGCACACTCAATAAACAAGTTAGATAATAATAATATCTTAACTTCTGAACCCTTTGCCATTATCAAAACCCAGGTTTGACTTAGGTACTGCCTGCACCAACAATCTCTCCCTTTTTGATTTATGGCAATACGGTTCAAAAAGTTAAGTTAATAAAGCAAGTAAATAAACTTTAATTTCCTCCCCCTGGAAGAAATCTCCCCTGAATTTTTCAAGAATACGTGGGGTTTTTGAAAACATTTCTAAGTCCTTGTCTATCATAAAATGAAAAGATTTTTCAGGTTTTTAACACTTAGAAAATTTTCAAATAGGATTTTCAAGTTAGAAAAATTTTCCAAAATATTTTCGAGCACTTAGAAAATTTTTCAAACCACTTTTGAAGTTAACACTTAGAAAATTTTCAAAACCAATTTTGATGTTAACACTTAGAAAATTTTTAAAACCAATTTTGAAGTTAACACTTAGAAAATTTTCAAAACCAATTTTGAAATTAACACTTAGAAAGTTTTTCAAAACCAATTTTGAAGTTAACATTTAGAAAATTTTCAAAACCAATTTTGAAGTTAACACTTAGAAAGTTTTTCAAATCATTTATGAGTTACTTTACTTTTAGAAAAAGGAGATAAAAGTTTTTGAAAAAAAATTGGAATTTTTTTTATTTCTCTCCTTTCCAATCTCTCCCCCTTTGCCATATATCAAAAAAATATATAGCAAAAAAAAAATTGAGTAAGGAAAGTAAAATGCTGTATTAAACCAATTCTATGCATAAAAACTGGACCAAGTTAATTTAAATTTTCTCATTCGGGTCCTGTCTAACCCAGTTAGCTACTTATCAACTGTTATAAACAGTAGCATTCGCTAGGGTTAGTCAAGTTAAGTGATCTGATCAAGTTAGATTTTCTAAGTTTGACACTTAACCTGATTACTGTTCAATTGGTATTTATTGCCCCAATTACTGCAGATGCACTGACTTAAAGCATCTTGAATCAAGGCATAGACCTAAGCATCTCAACCCAGTCTAGGTTATCAATCAAAAGTACCCTAAGGTGCTTGTGAGATGCTGGCTTCTAGATTATAGGTGCATGCATTTCTAGGGTTAGGGCCTAAACTAAGTCCATTTGCGAAAAAGCCCTAGTTTTGAAAGGGGTAAGTTTAAAAAAAAACTAATTTGGAAATCATTTTAAATTTTAAGATAAAAATGATGTTTCAAATAAATTTAAATAACAAATAAGAAATAAAATAGTTTTGAACAGAACCCGTAAGTAGAGCAGTCCTATTCTACTAAGCATAACATTCATTTAGTAGCTGGTAAAAGGCAGATAACTCATCAAGCAAACAGCTAGCAACTAGATATGATAAGTGCATAAAAGTCAACTGGTCGAAGCAAGGACCAGCACAGTCAAACATGAGTCAAGCACAAGTCAATAGTACAATAAGGCAGTTGAAATAATTTGGAGTCTAAGAGGAGGGGCCCGGAGGAAAGAATGGACTGGGCTGCCAAGATTGGAACATGGAAATTATCTCATTATGTCGGGCCTCATTTGCCTCATGTTCGGCTCAGAGGGCATCCATGTGCTCAATGTGATGTGCCACTCTTGCCTGGCGATCGGCTAGAGTAGCTTCCATGCGCTCGTTATGGTAGGCTTGGTTTACATCGTGCTCTGCTTGAATTCCGTCGACCAACTCGATGTGGTGGGCATCCACCTCCTCTCGGAGGCTATGGAGCTCTGTCTGATGTCATGTCAGTCTCTCGTCGATCGTCGGAGGTGGGGGCTCGTCCAAGTGCTCCTGAATCTCGGCAGCGAGATCTGCGACGTCAACCTCTACCTCCTCATCGGAATCGATCTGGGCTCCGGCTCTCTAGCATCTCCATGATAGACCCCCGGTAACCGAGACCTCTATGCCCGCTAGGGAAAAATTTCTATACCCAATTTCGTCAGATTCGGTCATCGTGGTCATCTCTCCAATGGTAATATCACAACCGTGATGGTGAAGAAGGGAAGTGATGATGTGGCAGTAAGGGGTGCGTACTCGACCCTGAGTCGTAACACTGGACGCATATAGAATGGTGTGGAACATGTGAAGTCCAATATCTATGTCTAAGTGATGGACCATGGCGTACAACAAGAAGGTATGGAATGGTCGCATGGTCACGACATCCCTAGTGGTCAAGGGGAGAATGCAACGGACTAGAACTCTATAAAGAGCGAAGTCCTGGACTCGAAGATCTACTGACTGAAATCGTCTAACCAAAGGGTTTCGGGCATCTCTATAGAAATATGAATAAAGGGTGTCTAGATCAATATGGGAGTAGGGAGGAGTAAAGGGAGGGTCTCTCGGAGGGTAACAGTAGAATGTGGACTGGGAAGGTCGTAGTCCAAGGAATCTATTAAACAACGAGGGTGTGATAGTCAAAGGCATCCCCTGTACTGTGGAGATATAACTAAGGTCATCTTGTCTGACTAGGTTGTTGTAAAACTCTGCACATAGGGTCGTGTTCATAGGATGGGTGCAGAAGACAAGATGGTCAAGCTGATAGAAATTGACGACGTCCATAGCTACTGGACAGGACTGAGTAAAAAATTGCTTATTTAAGAAACATGTTTTGATCGGTTTGTAGGTCGTCCTAGCGAACTTATTGAATAGTTCTAAGGTCGGAAACCTAGGGTCCGGGCTAGGCTCGATCCCGGGGTTGGGTTGATTAGCACGACGTTTTCTAAAATAATAAGGAAAATACATTTAAGTAGCGGAATAATAATAAACAAATTAATTATAAATGCATAAAAATGATACCGGGGAGCCATGGTTGAGGTTGGACGTTTGAGAAGGGCTTTCGGGCGCCTTGGGAGGAGGAGAGTTAGGGAGGAGGTTTGTCTTTGGGGTGGCAAATGAAGGGGGAATCGGTGGCCTTATATAGAGGTTGGTCGGGCGCCTGGTTCAGGTGTCAGCTGTCTTCGGCAGCTTTTGCTGCCTTGACCGTTAGCCTTGGGGGCGCCCGTGAGGACCCGGGCGCCTATAGTCAGCTGTCACTTGTGGCAGCTTTTGCTGCCTTGAATGGAGATAATGACCTAGGCGCCCGATGGGTCACGGGCGCCCGGGTTAGCTTGGTAGGGTTGACAGCTTTTGCTGTCTTGGTCGAAGAGAAAGTTGGGGGCACCCGAGCTGACCATGGTTTGACTATTGACCCGTTTGACCGTTTGACCGTTTGACTATTTTGATCTACTTTGACTCTTTTGACCAACCAACAATTAAGTCAATTAAGCTCTAAATTACATGATTTAATATTTTTACTTGATAAAAGTACAGAAACCAGATGAATTTTGAGTTAAGTTAAGTCCTAATCATCTCACCCGGTCTATAGTTGTCAATCACGTTAACCTTATAGGTTTTGTGAGATATGTTTTAACAGAAGTAAAGTTTTTATTTAAAAAAAACTGATTAATTTTGAAAAGTTGAATTAATTTTGAAAACAGTTTAATTGAATTTTAATTTTGTTTTGAAAAGTGGTTGAATCTAGATTAATTGAAATTTGTGTTAGATTCAAATCTGACAATAGTAAAGAGAATTTGGTTTTCAATTATCGGCTTCCAGGTATTGGCGAGGCACTAGGACTTCTTTGGCAGTAGCCTTATTGGATCATCAACCCTTTCCTTGACAAAGCCTTGTATTGAAAATCCATCTTCAAGTTACTCCTTGAAAGATTTTGGTCTAACTAGTTTGGGTTTTGGATCGGTAGCTTCGGCTAGTTCCGCCAAAATGGCTTCCCTAACGTACTATCATCTCACCTCCGCCCAATACTATGTTGTTCAAATTTCAGTTAAATCATTTTAGTCCTTAGTCTAACCAGTCCTAGGTCTAAACATGATAATTTGCTAACATAAATAAACAATCAAGCATGCAATTCAAATTAAGAAAAAAACATTTTATCTAATTATACGAATCATTTTTAAATTGGCTCCCCCTGGACTAAAGCCACGGTAATGATTAGGCAAGATATGAATCTTGTCCTTGGGGATCCAATACTGGTTTGGTCCAGCTTGGTTATTCAAGCAAAGTTTTGGTACCCATGCTTGAATTTTGGGTCTAGATTGGTTCAATACAGCATAGTATGACCTTTGTCTCGACTTGGTTCGATACCCTAACCCGGATCGATTTAGAACGGACTTCTGTTTTCCAAGGATCATGTCAAGACCCTTGGAACCCGAAGTAAATTATTCTAAAGCAGCTCTAAGGTCCTTGACTTGAGTTTTCAAGGAGGAGTTCTCTTTCTCAAGCTTTTCAACTTGAGTAGAGGTTCCTTCTTGAACCTTCTCGGTCAAGGATCTAGAGTCAGCTTCCTCTTTCAGGAGTTTTACTTCCTATCGGAGGGATTCGACTCAGATTTTGGCCTTCGCCAAGTTACGAGATAAGTAAGCAATTAACTTTGATAATTCAACTTCAGAGTAACCACTTACCGTTATTTTGCCGTTTTCCGAAATTGTAAGCCTTCCGTCGTCCGGTTCCGATTCCGATCCGGTGTCGATGTCTTCCGAAGCGGTTAAGGCAAGAAGGTTTGACTGTGGTGCCTCTTCTTCTTCTTCGGAGGAAGATTCATCCCACGTGGCTTGAAGAACCTTCTTCCTTCGAGTCTTTTTGGCTTCCTTTAGATTAGGGCACTCTGATCTGTAGTGTCCCTTCTTGTTTCATTCTTAGCAGGTCACATTTGGTTTGGTCTTTGAAGGTTCAGCTGGATCTTCCTTTCTTCGGCTGGCTTTTCTTCTGTTGGTTTGATGCTTCAGCTCCTTGTAGTAGTCCCGGGCTAGCCGAACCAGCTTGGGTCGATCCCCTTCACTATCTTCTGAGTCTGAGTCTGAGTCTGACTCGGGTGCAGGTTGAGGCTTTTTCTTGGCTACCTTTCCTTGGGTTTTACCTGCAAGAAAAGCAATACCTTTCTCGGCCAAAGTACAGTTAGTCTGCTCATGTAACTCTAATTTAGAAAATAATTCATCTAATTTTATTTTAGAAAGATCCCAAGAAACTTTGTAAGCATCTACCATAGATGCCCACAGAGTATTTCTTGGGAAAGCATTTAGGGTATACCTGATAAGGTCACGATTTTCTACCTTGTGACCAATTGTATGCAGGTCGTTCATTAGCTCCTGGATTCTGGCGTGGAGCTGTGCTGCTGACTCACCTTCGTTCATTTTGATTGTGTACAATCTGTTCAGTAGTAGGCCCCTTTTGCTGATTATGGTGTCGGAGGTGCCCTCGTGTAACTCAATCAGTTTGCTCCAGAGTTCTTTAGCACTGTTGAAGGGTCCCACCCGGTTCAGTTCTTCTTTGGTTAATCCACACTGCAACGTCTGGGTTGCCTTTGCATCAACCTCGATCTTTTTCTTCAGCGAAGCATCCCATTCTGTGTAGTGTTGTGCCACTCCTTCAGCATTCTTGGGGATTTCAAGGCCAGATTGGATAATAATCCACATATCCACCTGAGTTTTCAGGTGGACTTCCATCCGACTCTTCCAGTAGGAGAAGTCTTCTCCACTGAAGAGTGGTGGTCTGGCTGTGCTGAAACCCTCTTGCATGGCCATTATAATTTCTGAAATAAACAAAAACAAAGAAACTCTGTCCCAAGACTTGGTCTTGGATTAGTAGTACGGAAAAAAAATATTGAAATGAAAGCGATCGAGTGGTGTTGCACCAACCTCGATTAACGAGAAAAATTCGAAAAACAAATTAAAAAAATTCATAAAATTTGAAAAATTCTCAAATTGGTGGTTGCACAAGATTTGAGCCACCTGCTCTGATACCACTTGTTGGATCAAAGAAAACGATAGAGGGGGGTGAATATCATTAAAAATCTTTTCGGACTAAGAAAGAGCAAATACGCAGTGGAAAGAACTAAATTACACAAGAACACAAGTAGATTTTTACTTGGTTCAGAGTCGCGGTCGGCTCCTACTCCAAGGCCCACGGTCCTTGACCGTTTACTTTGGGCAATACTATAATTGCAATAAAAGATTTACAAGTTAAGTACAAGAGTATATCAGGAAATTGAAATTGCTACATTTTTCGTTGCCGACGCCCGAGGTGGGTCGAATTTCGGAGCAGAGGGTCGTCGTTGGTGCTGGGATCTAAAGTCGGAGTTTGCCAGGCCGTAGCGCTTCAACGAAAAGCTTTGGAGCATTGAGAAACAGTTATTTTGAAGCCTTGGGGTCGAGCCCCTTTTATAGTGCCCATGGGGGCGCCCGACACGTGCCTTCACCTGCGAGAACCTCAATCCACAGCTCGGTCAGCGCTTATCCCCTTTGATTCAGCACCTGGTCTGACTGGGGCGCCCGGGACCTCTCAGGCGCCTAGGTTGACCTGATCCAGTGGCTTCGTGGCAGATTTGCTTCGATGACCTGTTTGGCTTTGACCTTGGGCGCTCGGGACCTCCTGGGCACCTAGCCCAGTGTGGTTTTGAAGCAGTCTTGCTTCATTGATGTTTTGGCCTTTTACCTTGGGCGCCCGGGTCCTCCCGGGCGCCTAGCCCAATGAACCACCCCACTCCTTTGGGGCGTCTTGAGCTGCAGAAACACAATCCTTCAGTCCTTGTAACCAAGGTTAGTTCCAAAACAAACCAAGCAAAATTGTTAGTCATTATTTACGGTCGTAGCTGTCTTGATTCTGACTTCGGGTCTCCCAAATAGAACCCTAGGTCGAACCGACGCCTACTGTTCCCTCGACGGGGAACGCGTCCTCACCTACTCCTCTCAGGAGAGTTTACCTTTTGCCAACCGGCTCCTCCGGTTGGATTTTTACCCAATTCACCTGACCAGGTCTTCGGTGCCCAGCCCCTTGGTAGGACTTCTTGCCCAGTCCTCGACCAGGACTTCTTTGCCCGACTTCCGGTCAGGTCTTCTTGCCCAGTCCTTGACCAGGACTTCTTTGCCCAGCCCTTTGCCAGGACTTCTTGCCTAGTGTACCTAGGACTTCTTTCTGCACACTCAGTAAACAAGTTAGATAACAATAACATCTTAACTTCTGAACCCTTTGCCATTATCAAAATCTAGGTTTGACTTAGGTGATGCCTGCACCAACAGTTTATACTCTTGGCCCCAGGTTGAGCCCTTAACCCGCTGGGCCTTGAGAGCGGAGGCTGCAGCCGACCACGAGCATCGGGCGGGTGTTATGCAAGCGGGGGTCAACCGAGCTTTACAGGTGAAGGTGGAGCATCAGCTGACCGCCCTGATGGCCAAGGAGTCCGCCCTACATGGTTCCCGGCACCGAGAATGGTCGGCTTCCAAGCGGGTGGTGGCCCTTACCAAGGACCTGCTCTAGGTGACGCAGGAGCGGGATCAGCTTTAGACTAGAGAGAAGAAGTTGTCGAGCAACATCCGACTTATGGCGGCCTCATCAGAGAGGTTGCACGCGTACATTTAGAATCAAGCGTAGCAGCTTGGCCAGAAGGAGTTTAACCTTATGATGGTGACTGATTGCGTGTCCGTCTTCGAGGATGATCTAGTCCAGGCTCGCTCGGAGGTATGCGCCACGTCAGACAGACCCAGGGAGGCCTTGACAAAGCAAGATAGAATGTCTGCTGAGGTGGAACAACTGAGGCACGGTAAGGAGGCTGTTGAGGCCGAGCTGCATGACCTTCGAGCAGCTGAGACTTCTAGAACAAGAGAGGCTGAGGCAGACTTCAAGGCTAAGTTCCTAGAATCGGATGAATTTGCCGATATCCTGGCAGACCAGGTAATGAAGCGCTTGAAGCAAGGCTTTCACGGGGTCATCGACTATTTGAGGAAGGATCAACTTCTGCATCCAGGTGCTGACCCAAGTTTATGAGTGACGACCGAGTTTGAGAGGGGCTCCCTCCCAAGGCCCAGGAGTTATAGGATCAGGTGTCAATCAGGGAGCTTGGTCCGGATGTATCAATTTTGATTAAAATGATCATATTTCTTTACCTTTCTACCTTGTGCATGCTTTTGAGTCTGGTTCCACGTGGTATGTATCTTTGCAGTGAGGGCTTAGAGAATAGAAGGATAGAAGTTTTTCGGGGTTAATCCTGGGTATGGTCCTCCCAAGATAACTCTGCAAACCCAAGTGTCAGGCTTACATTTATTCCCCTGTGGGGCTCCCGTTGACTCTTGTCTTTTGGAAAACGTGGGTGGCTTCTGAGTCGTCGCTCACGCAATCTCTTGAATTGACCCATAAAGCATGGCGGATCCCAAGGTGCGGCGAAGGCATGCCAATCGATGCGGCACTTCAGAGCCGGCGTCCGTACGTTGTTGTTCCCGCGCCATGCCTACATTAAATGTGCGGAGAGGCAGTGGTCACTATAAATAGGGGGAGAAGGGTGAACCATCCTTCCCCATTCGTTTCGCTTTCTTACCCCTGACAGACTCTTTGTGGCGAGATGTCAGTGTCCTTTCCTCTGCCCCTCTTTCCGACGGGAATTGTCGACATCGCCAGGGAGGGTAGCGGAGGCGCAGTAGTGTTTCATGCCGAAGGGCCCAGTGAAGGTTGAACTTCATGTTTCACACTACTTGCCGGGGAGCATGGTGGAGATGATGCCCAGGGTCTCGCTGAAGATCCTGGCGAAGGTGGGACTTCGGGATTAATCGAGTAGTCCAGAAGAGACATCATGTGATCTGCCAGGGGGCATGGCGGAAATGACATATCCTGATGGTTGCCTCCCCCTGGGGGGCCTATGGCGGTACATCCCCTATCTGCCTCAAATGTCATCCTCTTCCAAATTCTCATTTCTTCAGGTTTTGGGCATCGGATGGTGTTTGCTAGGGATGGTGCAGTACCATTACCAAGAGGGAGGGGTGCAGCCACTGCTTCCTCTCCTCTTTCTTGGAAATTCTTCTTTGCATCTTGATGCAGTGTCATTCTCTAGAGAGAAATTGCAGCTGCCGTTCCCTCTCCTCTTCCTTCTGAATGTCGTGTCGTCCTTGTTGTTGGATGCTTCTTTGCGGGAAGTGGTGATCGGGGTCTTCAAATGGGATTGTCATACCCATGTGTTACCTCCGGCATCCTCGTCTGGCACTGGCTACGCGGATGAAGGACGAGATTTTTCCATTACGACTAAGGACTCAAGGATTTCAACCATGATGTGCATGGATCCCTGCTCACCGGCTATTGGAAGACGATTTCGAACTAAATGACTCTTCGTGGATATTGCAATGGTGAAGAAAAGGTCGAGTAGAGGAGTGATTCCACTTATTGGATCTTTAGATTGTAGCTTTGGTATTTCTCTGAGATGTTGGTGATCCTGCCATATAGTTGGCACCATACGGGCAGCCAACGTGGCAAACGACCTAGCCAGCTTCAAGGTCCACGTCATTGTACGGCAGCCAACTCGACAAACATCCTGGCCAGGCCCAGGGTCTTCGCCGGCCGGTCGGACTCAAGGCCGCCAGTTGGAATAAATATATCGGTTCATCCGGCCGGTCAAACCCGGCCGACCACATTAAGGCTTACACGCCTCGTTCAGCCGAGTGCATCCGCCCGGCAGTCCTTTATGCTCGTGCCTGATACCCATCCGGGCGAGCCGTCCGGATGTCCACTCGGGCACTCTCTCGGAATCACCCTGGGATAAGGACAAAATATACCTGCACCAGCTGCAGGTAACAGGCTGTCACCCCTCGTACGAACTGACACTCTCTGACAGGCGCCGACTTACAGAAACCTGTCTTTGTCCTCACATAAGACAAATAGTATACGACAAAGAAGGATGGTTACAGTCGACATAACCATACCATATCTTCTGACCCTGTCAGAGGATCCTGACACAGGCCATACTCAAAGCGACATAACCATACCATATCTTCTGACCCTGTCAGAGAATCCTGACACAGGCCATACTTGGTCCTTTTCCCCGGCTATATAAGCCACTCCCCTCCTCATTATCAGGTACGCATACACGCGCTCGCGAAGCTCCTCATTTCCAGTGCTCCATTATTTCTACTGTTCCTCGGAGTACTGACTTGACCGTCGGAGTGCCTTGCCGGGACGTCTCCCGGCTAGGTTGCTAACGGTCATCTTCCTCAGCAGGTTCACCTCCAGTTGGTTGGCCCTGCACCAGGCGAGATCCACTTCCATTCGGTCGGAGGACACCCCCCACGACGCTGTCATTCTGCGCGAGGACATCCGTCGGCATCCACGTCACTCATCGCTACACCGTCATCCGGTTGCGGCTCCACTACGCTCGGCGACAGGATCAAATTTGGCACTAGAAGGAGGGCCTTCTGCCTGATCGAGAGCGAAGAATGGAAAACCCCAATCCACTGACGGTTACTCTTTCGCCAGAAGAATATGAAATGCTGATGGCTGTCCGGACACAGAAGGCACAACAATCGCATCCGCCAACCGGTAGTCAAGGGGCCCGGCCCCCTGGGCCCTCTGTACGGGGAAATTCAGAAGGTATGGCTGCTCAGCCCGTCCCCGCGCTCCTAATTTTCCCAGAGCACTTTTCCGGAACGAGGCCCACTCAGCCCCGACCGAAGCTTCAGCGTCCAGCCTGGAGCACCAGACACGCCCAGATAAAGGGAAAGGGTTAGCTGACCCCGCCGCGGCCTGTCCGACTCGCAGCCCTTTCTCCTCACAAATTCTTGGGGATCCCGTTCCCAAGAATCTACGATTCTTCACCATGCCAGAGTACTCGGGGGCCAGTGACCCCGAGGAGCACGTCATGAAATTTGAAAGCTCTGCCCAGTTGCACCAATACCCGGAGGGCGTCAAATGCCGCGCTTTCCTGACAACCCTCTCCGGGCAGGCTCAACGATGGTTTGGCGGGCTCCCGGGTGGATCAGTTGGGAGTTTTGCAGAGGTAAAGCGGCTGTTTCTGCAACATTTTGCAAGCAGTCGGAGGCACCATAAGACCAGCCTCAATTTGTTCGCTCTGAAGCAGGTCCGAAAGAGTCACTCCGGGCCTACATCCAGAGGTTCAATGGAGTAGCTATAGAGGTGCCCAACACCACGCCTGAAGTACTGGTCACCGCCTTCTCACAAGGGCTCCAAGAGGGTGATTTCTTCCGATCCCTGATCAGGAAACCACCGAAGGATTTCGACAGCCTGCTCGGGAAGGCTGTCAAGTATATCAATGTAGAGGAAGCGCAAGCCGCCCGGAGGAAGGAAGTAATGGTTAGCCCACAGCCCGCACCTCAACATAACAAATCGCCAGGAGGACCGATTCGCAGTCCCCGACCGGCCGATCGGCCCGGAATGAGACCCCAGCAAGTGCAGGTGGCACAGGGGAATTGGCCCAACAGATGGGCACCGTATTGTGCGTTTCACCAGTGTAATACGCACAACACTGAGGACTGCCGAGCAGGCGGCAGAGCTCGGACCCCACTCGGCAGGGGTCAAGGACGACAAACCCCGCAGGGACGCGGGCGTGGTCAGGGTGCCACAGTCCAACAAGGACAAAGGCGGGATGCCCCCGCCGCCCGGCAATTGTTTCCTCGGCCCGAGCAGGAAGAGGTGGAGGAACTTGACGAAGATCAAGCTAATCACCAGAACGCCGTCCGAGGAGGCGTCAATGTGATTTCCGGCGGTCCGACCGGCGGCGACTCCAACCGAGCCAGAAAGACGCAGGTGCGCCGACTGGAAATTCACCAAGTCGGAGTCAGCACCTCTCAAGCTCAAGGGCCCCAAATCAGCTGGGGGCCGCAGGATTTGCAAGGATTGGAGGTGCCGCACGATGACCCGTTGGTCATCACGGCTGTCATCGCCAACTACGAAGTCCACCGCACCATTGTGGACACCGGCAGCTCGGTAAACATTTTATATAAACGAGCTTTCGATCAACTGCAAATTGAATTATCGCAGCTAGAGTTGGTGGCTACTCCCCTGTTCGGATTTACGGGGAACGAAGTACAGCCGATCGGACAGATACGGCTGGCCGTCTCACTTGGAGAGGAGCCACTCAAGAGAACACGATGGACCACATTTCTGATTGTGGATGCCCCAGCTGCCTACAACGCTATTCTCGGTCGACCGGCTCTCAACGAGTTTAAAGCGGTAGTCTCCACCTACTACCTCAAGGTGAAGTTTCCGGTCGGCGACAAAGTCGGCGAGGTGAAGGGCAATCAGACCGTGGCCCGGCGCTGCTATGCTGATGATGTCCGCTCGGGAGGACAAAAGGCAAGGCGGACAGGTAGCGGCTGCAACATGGTGCAAGCCTCCCCTTGGACAGAATTGCGGGAGGACAAAGAGGAGGTACAACTTTTGCCCGGTAGGGAAGATACCAAGATACAAATTGCTGCAGGACTTCCGGAGGAGCTGAAGCAATCTCTAATCGACGCCCTCGCTCGAAATCAAGACGTATTCGCCTGGTCGGCGAAAGATTTGAAGGGGGTCCGACCGGAAGTCGCAGAACACCAGCTCCATGTTTACCCGGGCGCGCGGCCGGTCAAGCAACGGAAAAGAGATCGCAGCGCCGCGCAGAATCAAGTCATCCGGGCGGAAGTAGAAAGACTGCTGGAAGCAGGACACATCCGGGAAGTTCAGTTCCCGGCCTGGCTGGCGAATGTGGTGCTGGTGTCCAAACCCAACGACAAGTGGCGGGTATGCATTGATTTCCGAGACCTCAACCGTGCATGCCCAAAAGATTGCTACCCACTTCCACGGATCGATCAAATGGTAGACTCGACGGCTGGCAGCGAGTTCATATCGATGCTGGATGCGTACCAGGGATACCACCAAGTCCCACTGGCTGCGGCCGACCAGGAGAAGGTTAGCTTTGTCACGGCTGACGGCACCTACTGCTACACCGTCATGCCGTTCGGCCTCAAGAATGCGGGCGCCACCTACCAAAGAATGATGAACAAGGTGTTCCGGTCGCAAATGGGGCGTAACGTCGAAGTATACGTCGACGATATTCTGATCAAGACTGCCCGGGCGGAAGAACTAATCCCCGACATTGAAGAAACTTGCCAAACGCTGCGGCGGTTTGGCCTGAAGCTTAATCCGGCCAAATGTTTATTCGGGGCTCGGAGCGGGAAGTTCCTCGGTTATATAGTCACCGAGCGGGGAATCGAAGCAAATCCGGGCAAAGTAAAGGCCATTCTAGAGATGCCGGCCCCACGAAATCTCAAGGAAGCTCAGCGGCTGACCGGGCGGATAACCGCCCTGTCCAGATTCATTTCCCGATCAGCCGAACGGGGTCTGCCATTCTTCAAGACATTACGCCGGGCCACCAAATTTCAGTGGGACGAAGAATGTGACAAGGCCTTCGAGGAGCTGAAAGCTTATCTGTCTGAGCTACCGACACTCGCCCGACCGGAGCCGAATGAGAATTTATATGTATACTTGGCAGCTTCCTCCGACTCGGGCAGCATGGTGTTGGCCCGGCAAGAAAAAACTGAGCAGAAGCCGGTGTACTTCTTTGCTCACTTATTTAAAGGAGCCGAGTGTCGGTACACGACACTCGAAAAATTGGGCTACATACTGTTCTTAGCCGCCCGGCGACTCAGACCGTATTTCTTATCTCACCCAATTACTGTATTGACTAACAGTAATTTGGGTCGGGTGCTCACAAACCCAGACGCCTCAGGGCGGCTAGTCAAGTGGACAACTGAGCTGAGCGAGTATGACATACAATACAACCCCGGCCGGCTATCAAGGCGCAAGCCTTAGCCGATTTTCTCACGGAATTGCACCCCGATGAGGCCGAGGGCGTATGGAAGGTGTACGTTGATGGGGCATCCTCTCGGCAAGGAAGCGGAATCGGCGTTCTCATGGTTTCTCCCGAAGAAGAACGGCTACACCTGTCCGTGCGATTAGAACACAAGGCGACGAATAATGAAGCTGAATATGAAGCACTTCTAGCCGGTCTACAAGCCGCCCGGCATGTCGGCGCCACCCGGGTGTGGCTATACTCAGATTCGCAACTTGCTATACAACAACTGGCCGGTAATTTCGAAGTCAACAGCGACCGGCTGCAAGAGTACATCAATGCCTATGAACAGCTGAAGGCGGGTTTCAGGGAGGTACTCTTACAGAAGATCCCTCGGGAGAGCAACATGAAAGCGGATGAGCTAGCCAAATTAGCTAGCGCAGTCGGAGCTTGGGTGATCCCTCGGCCGGCCTGCCATGCTTTATTCGTCATGCAAATCGAGCAGCAAGCAGAAATCGAATTGGAGACCGATTGGAGAACTCCATTGATTGCATTCTTGACCAGGGGAGAAGTACCATCCGACCGGGAGGAGGCTCGGCTGTTCAGAAAGAGAGCCGCGCAATACACTATGGTCGGAGATGTCCTCTATAAACGGGCTCACGCCCGGCCATTGCTCAAATGCCTTAGCAGTGAAGACGCAGATTATGTGCTCCGAGAGGTCCATATGGGGGTCTGCAGTAATCATTCAGGAGGTAGAGCCACCGCCCGGAAGGCTCTGTTGGCCGGGTATTATTGGCCAACTTTACAGAAGGATGCCGACCGGTTGGCCGCAACATGCATCTCATGTCAGAAACACCAGTGCCTGCCACACCGGCCAACCGAAGTAATGAAGACATCTGCTGTCTCTTGCCCGTTCGACCAATGGGGCATGGATATTGTAGGTCCGTTTCCGATCGCCCCCGCCCAGAAGAAGTTCTTGTTGGTCGCGGTGGATTACTTCTCCAAATGGGTGGAAGCAGAGGCGCTGGCTAGGATCACCGAGCAGGCGGTGATTAAGTTCTTGTCGCAAAACATTCTATGCAGATACGGGATCCCCCACAAGTTGGTTTCTGACAACGGTCGGCAGTTTCAAGGGAAGAAAATCAAAGAATGGTGCTCGGCATACGGCATCCATCAGGCTTTTACATCTGTGGCGTATCCACAGAGCAACGGCCAGGCAGAAGTCACCAACCGGGAAATCTTGAGAGGGCTCAAAACAAAGCTGGATCATGCAGGAACCAACTGGGTAGAGCAGCTGCCCGGGGTCCTTTGGGCGAGCAGAACCACACCCCGAGAGGCGACCGGGCAGACGCCTTTTCACCTCGTCTATGGCAGCGAGGCGGTGGTGCCGGTCGAGGTCGGCTGTGAATCCGACAGGCGGTTAAGCTATGATGAAGGGAATGAGGAAAGAAGGCGCTTAGAGCTTGACCTCATAGAGGAAGTCCGGGAAAAAGCAGCCGCCCGGATGTTCACGTACCGTCAGCGCATGAAACAAAGGTACGACCAGAAGGTGTTGCCGCGCTCGTTTCACGCCGGGGACCTAGTCTGGAAACGTATAAAGCCGGTCGGTGATGTTAGCAAATTACAACCACAGTGGGGCGGACCCTTCAAGATAGTGCAGAAATTGCATTCAGGGCTTACTACTTGGAGGATGAACATGGAAAGAGGCTGACCGACCGTGGAGTGCCCTACACTTGAAAATGTACAGAGAGCCCTAGAGTGATGCAATCTTGTAAAACGCAGCATTCTAACTATAACGAAAGGCTCTCCCGACCGAAAATTGCCGGTCGGCCATACAAGGCAAGTCATACCTGGACGGGACGCAGGCTGACGCGTCATACCCTCCAGAAGCCTGAGTCGGCGACTGACTTAAGCGTCAGCCCACTCGGAAGCCTGGACTGGTTCCCGGTCGGAAGCGTGGCGGCCCACGTGGAAGATTGGCCCATCCGGAAGCCTAAAGCGGTTCCCGATCGGAAGCGTGGCGTCCCACGCAGAAGGTTGGTGCCCTTTGGAAGCCTGAGTCGGCGACTGACTTAAGCGTCAGCCCACTCGGAAGCCTGGACTGGTTCCCGGTCGGAAGCGTGGCGGCCCACGTGGAAGATTGGCCCATCCGGAAGCCTAAAGCGGTTCCCGACGGAGGCGTGGCGACCCACGCAGAAGGTTGGTGCCCTTTGGAAGCCTGAGTCGGCAGCTGACTTAACGTCAGCCCACTCGGAAGCCTGGACTGGTTCCCGGTCGGAAGCGTGGCGGCCCACGTGGAAGATTGGCCCATCCGGAAGCCTAAAGCGGTTCCCGATCGGAAGCGTGGCGTCCCACGCAGAAGGTTGGTGCCCTTTGGAAGCCTGAGTCGGCAGCTGACCTTAAGCGTCAGCCCACTCGGAAGCCTGGACTGGTTCCCGGTCGGAAGCGTGGCGGCCCACGTGGAAGATTGGCCCATCCGGAAGCCTAAAGCGGTTCCCGATCGGAAGCGTGGCGTCCCACGCAGAAGGTTGGTGCCCTTTGGAAGCCTGAGTCGGCAGCTGACTTAAGCGTCAGCCCACTCGGAAGCCTGGACTGGTTCCCGGTCGGAAGCGTGGCGGCCCACGTGGAAGATTGGCCCATCCGGAAGCCTAAAGCGGTTCCCGATCGGAAGCGTGGCGTCCCACGCAGAAGGTTGGTGCCCTTTGGAAGCCTGAGTCGGCAGCTGACTTAAGCGTCAGCCCACTCGGAAGCCTGGACTGGTTCCCGGTCGGAAGCGTGGCGGCCCACGTGGAAGATTGGCCCATCCGGAAGCCTAAAGCGGTTCCCGATCGGAAGCGTGGCGTCCCACGCAGAAGGTTGGTGCCCTTTGGAAGCCTGAGTCGGCAGCTGACCTTAAGCGTCAGCCCACTCGGAAGCCTGGACTGGTTCCCGGTCGGAAGCGTGGCGGCCCACGTGGAAGATTGGCCCATCCGGAAGCCTAAAGCGGTTCCCGACGGAAGCGTGGCGTCCCACGCAGAAGGTTGGTGCCCTTTGGAAGCCTGAGTCGGCAGCTGACTTAAGCGTCAGCCCACTCGGAAGCCTGGACTGGTTCCCGGTCGGAAGCGTGGCGGCCCACGTGGAAGATTGGCCCATCCGGAAGCCTAAAGCGGTTCCCGATCGGAGCGTGGCGTCCCACGCAGAAGGTTGGTGCCCTTTGGAAGCCTGAGTCGGCACTGACCTTAAGCGTCAGCCCACTCGGAAGCCTGGACTGGTTCCCGGTCGGAAGCGTGGCGGCCCACGTGGAAGATTGGCCCATCCGGAAGCCTAAAGCGGTTCCCGATCGGAAGCGTGGCGTCCCACGCAGAAGGTTGGTGCCCTTTGGAAGCCTGAGTCGGCAGCTGACTTAAGCGTCAGCCCACTCGGAAGCCTGGACTGGTTCCCGGTCGGAAGCGTGGCGGCCCACGTGGAAGATTGGCCCATCCGGAAGCCTAAAGCGGTTCCCGATCGGAAGCGTGGCGTCCCACGCAGAAGGTTGGTCCCTTTGGAAGCCTGAGTCGGCAGCTGACTTAAGCGTCAGCCCACTCGGAAGCCTGGACTGGTTCCCGGTCGGAAGCGTGGCGGCCCACGTGGAAGATTGGCCCATCCGGAAGCCTAAAGCGGTTCCCGATCGGAAGCGTGGCGTCCCACGCAGAAGATTGGTGCCCTTTGGAAGCCTGAGTCGGCAGCTGACCTTAAGCGTCAGCCCACTCGGAAGCCTGGACTGGTTCCCGGTCGGAAGCGTGGCGGCCCACGTGGAAGATTGGCCCATCCGGAAGCCTAAAGCGGTTCCCGATCGGAAGCGTGGCGTCCCACGCAGAAGGTTGGTGCCCTTTGGAAGCCTGAGTCGGCAGCTGACCTTAAGCGTCAGCCCACTCGGAAGCCTGGACTGGTTCCCGGTCGGAAGCGTGGCGGCCCACGTGGAAGATTGGCCCATCCGGAAGCCTAAAGCGGTTCCCGATCGGAAGCGTGGCGTCCCACGCAGAAGGTTGGTGCCCTTTGGAAGCCTGAGTCGGCAGCGACCTTAAGCGTCAGCCCACTCGGAAGCCTGGACTGGTTCCCGGTCGGAAGCGTGGCGGCCCACGTGGAAGATTGGCCCATCCGGAAGCCTAAAGCGGCTCCCGATCGGAAGCGTAGCGTCCCACGCAGAAGGTCGGTGCCCTTTGGAAGCCTGAGTCGGCGACTGACCGGGAGCGTCAGCCCACTCGGAAGCCTGGATTGGTTCCCGGTCGGAAGCGTGGCAGCCCACGTGGAAGATTGGTCCATCCAAAAGCCTGAGAAGCCTAACATATTTATAGCTTGGTTTGGTTCCCCGACCGAGCGTGTGGCGACCCACACCCCTCAGTCGGACCAGCCAGCTCACTAACTTACACAGCCAATTCTCTAAAGTAGCTTAGTTCCCTGACCGGGCGCGGGGTGACTCACACCTTTAGTCAGATCAACCGGTCGGCTACCTGACAACTATTATCCCGCGCTTAGTTCGGCTCTCTGGTCGGACAACATTTACTTAATATCTAAAATCACACGTTAAAGGGAAATACTCTTCATTACTGATTGATTCGGAAGCATTACAAAAAAGAAGAGCCCCAACCGGCGGCTTAGGATTACACGGTTAACATTTACGTAAAAGGCTGGAAGAAGTCTTTGGGTAGCAGCTCCTTGACCCGGTTCACTTGGACGGCATTGATAGGAAGGTCGGCAGGCAGATGGCCGCTCTCTTGGAGCTGCAGAACAGCGCTTTCTAAGCCCATCTTGAACATGCCAGATGTCCGCTTGCCCAACTGCTTGCCGAACTCTTTAGAATTGATGTAAGCCAAGCGGTGTGCCTCCATCCGGGCGGGCTCGCCTGCTTGATGTAGCTTCAGGCTGTCAATTTCCGCCCGGAGATTAGCTAGCTCCTTGTCTTTCTCCTCCAAGGCAACGCCTTGAGAAGCTAGCAGTCCTTCAGACAAATGGAGCTCGTCTTCTCGGGCGTCTAAAGCCTTCTCCTTGGCATTAAGGTTCGACTCCCGAGTCGCCAGCTCCTGCTCTTTTTCGTTCAGGGTCATCCGGAGCTCCTCCGAAGACTTCATCATCTTGTCCAGTTCCGCCTTCAGGGCTTGGGCCTCGACAGCCTTCTTGTCGAGGTCCGATCGGGTACGACACTGCATAGCCAAAGCCTTCTTCCTCTCCTGCTCAAGGGTGGCGTGCAGGGAGGAAGATCGGGCATACGCCCGCTCGGCTGCCTCCGCTCGGGTGATCTCCTCCGTCAGTCGCGCCTCGGCGGAACGAAGTTTCTCCTTAAGATCCAGTATCTCCGAACGGAGAATAGCGGTACCCTCTTCGCCGGCCGGTAAGTTAGCATGCGCTTGGCGGAGCTCCAATTCTGCGAGCTGCCGCTCGGCCGCTCGGCGTCCCCTGGTGTTGATAACCAGGGAATAGGCGACACTCGAGCAGGAGGCCCAAAACTACAATAAAAATGTTAGAAAGAAACAAGGTGATTAAGCATCAAAGCATCCGACTTACATGCGTAGCGTCCTGAAGGAATTGGTCGGCCAGTCGGAAGCTGCCGCGTGGCGGAAAGAATTTCGCGCGTTAATGGCCATTAAAAACTCGTAATCATGGGGATAAATCGCATCCCGGTCGGCCAACCAGCGCGCGCCACGTGGCCCGGTTCATTAAAGCTAAGGTGATGCCATTAAGGCGCCGGTCTCATCGGGCATATCACATCACCTCATTCGACTTAGAATGTCACGTCCCCATTAATTGACTGACTCGGGCTATCCCGAGAAAATCGTCTGGGGGCGCGTGACACTCCACATTTCTTGCAACTCAAGGCAAACATTCTCCCGCCCAAACTTGTTCAACATACCTCTCATCGACTAACATTCGTCCGGTCGGACGCATTAACAATTTACGAGGACATGGCGGCCCACGTTCCTCCGGTCAAAATCTTCATCCGCCCGGACGTCTTCATCATGTCAATGGCTAGTCGGGGATGTGTGGCGGCCCACGCCCCCCTATCATGCTTCGTCCAGCCGGACGGCCCCGTTAAAAAAGAAGGGTGCGTGGCGGCCCACGCCCCTCTCGGCGACAATCTTCTTCCGCCCAGACAGGGCAGACATACAGCACCAGCTGTTGAGCATCGTGTTAAGCCGGCCAGATATTAATAGGGCAAAAAACGCTCAGCCGCAGAATGGTTGTACACACTTGTGGTCCAGTCAGTCGGACTGATCGCCTCCTTCGACTAGACTCGAGGGGAAGGCTATTGATCCTGCCATATAGTTGGCACCATACGGGCAGCCAACGTGGCAAACGACCTAGCCAGCTTCAAGGTCCACGTCATTGTACGGCAGCCAACTCGACAAACATCCTGGCCAGGCCCAGGGTCTTCGCCGGCCGGTCGGACTCAAGGCTGCCAGTTGGAATAAATATAGCGGTTCATCCGGCCGGTCAAACCCGGCCGACCACATTAAGGCTTACACGCCTCGTTCAGCCGAGTGCATCCGCCCGGCAGTCCTTTATGCTCGTGCATGATACCCATCCGGGCGAGCCGTCCGGATGTCCACTCGGGCACTCTCTCGGAATCACCCTGGGATAAGGACAAAATATACCTGCACCAGCTGCAGGTAACAGGCTGTCACCCCTCGTACGAACTGACACTCTCTGACAGGCGCCGACTTACGGAAACCTGTCTTTGTCCTCACATAAGACAAATAGTATACGACAAAGAAGGATGGTTACAGTCGACATAACCATACCATATCTTCTGACCCTGTCAGAGGATCCTGACACAGGCCATACTCAAAGCGACATAACCATACCATATCTTCTGACCCTGTCAGAGAATCCTGACACAGGCCATACTTGGTCCTTTTCCCCGGCTATATAAGCCACTCCCCTCCTCATTATCAGGTACGCATACACGCGCTCGCGAAGCTCCTCATTTCCAGTGCTCCATTATTTCTACTGTTCCTCGGAGTACTGACTTGACCGTCGGAGTGCCTTGCCGGGACGTCTCCCGGCTAGGTTGCTAACGGTCATCTTCCTCAGCAGGTTCACCTCCAGTTGGTTGGCCCTGCACCAGGCGAGATCCACTTCCATTCGGTCGGAGGACACCCCCCCACGACGCTGTCATTCTGCGCGAGGACATCTCGTCGGCATCCACGTCACTCATCGCTACACCGTCATCCGGTTGCGGCTCCACTACGCTCGGCGACAGGATCATAATTAAAGCTTTGTCAAAACTTATCAACGTTTTGAAGCAATCGGGAGAGAAAGTAATCGGATCCCAGCACGCGTGGAGAGCTGTTCTGGTCGCCATCCGAAGCCTTCAAACCGATTAAAGAGATAGCTTTTCAAAACCGATTAAAAAGATAATAACATTTATCTTTTTAATTAGAGTTTAAAATTTGGATGAGTTAATCTTAGATCTACGATCAAGATGCAACTCAATCTTGTATCAACGATCAAGATCATATCACTCAACCTAAAAATAGGCTTAGAGATTTAGAATCAATTTATCAATTCATTCTGTAATTTCTTTAAGTCTAAGTGTGCTTCAGTTGTAAGGCTTCTCCGCCACAAGGAGATTTTCTGATTGTGCGTTAACCATCTTGGAAGCAACGACCGAGTTGCAACCAAGTTTTTTTAAAGACGAGTGATCTCTTATTTTATTTCTTAACCGTCTATTCACCCCCCTCTAGCCGGTCGACCCGATCCTACAAGTGGTATCAGAGCGAGGTTCGCTTTTGAAGGACTAATCGCCTGAGAAAGCAACAAGACGATGACCGGTGCGCACATTCATCCACCTAAATTCGAAGGGGATTTCACCGTCTGGAAGAAAAAAATGGAGGTATTTTTTCGTACAGATTTTGATATTCTTTTATCAATAAAATATGGTTTTGCAGTTCCTAAAGATGCGAACGGGGATGAAAAAGAAGAAAGCTTGTGGAATAAGAAGGAGCAGTCCGTATCTGTTGCCAATGGTAAGGCTGAGTTCCACCTCCTAACAGTCTTGCCTACTCAAGAGGTAAACCGAATCGGCAACTACCACTCCGCAAAAGAATTATGGGAGAAGTTCCTAGAACTTCATGAGGGTACCTCTGAAGCCAAATCAGCAAGAAAGGATCTCCTCCGGAACCAGCTGATAAACCTGCAAATGAAGGAAGGAGAAACGATGGCTGAACTTCATGCCAAAATAAAGGAGCTAATCTCCGGACTCACCCAACTCGGCGAATCGGTAAGTAATCGCAACTCCATTCGATACGCCCTCAACGCCTTCCCAAGGACCCAGGAGTGGAGCTCAATCGTCGACGCTTATTACATCTCCAAAGATTTAGAGGTAAGTACATTAGATGAAATGTTTTCCATTTTCGAATTACACGAATCTCGGTGGGCAGGATCTAGAAAGACGAAGAATCTGGCCCTAAACACAAGGAGAACGGAGAAGGAGTCAGAATCCTCGACGAACGACGAGACAACGCAAATAGTAAGTTCGTTTAAAAGTTTTTTTAAAGCTAATAACTTTTCAAGAATGCAGAAGAAAAGGCGGTCTCCGAAGAAACGAACTGTCCGATGCTACAACTGCAACGAGGAGGGACACCTAAAAGATCAGTGTCCCAAAATCAAAAACCAGCCAAAGAAAAAGAAGGCATTGAAGGCCACCTGGGACGAGACCTCGTCGGACGAATCAGAAGTTCAAGAGTACGCGGGACTTGCGTTGATGGCAAGTCATCAAGAGGGGAGCAGTGTTGAAGGGGGAGCGACATCAGAAAGCGACAACGAAGAAGGAACCTCGCTTTTCGAAAGCGATCCGGTAAGTGAGGTTTGTTTTCTTCCTCATGATCAATTGTATGCTGGTGTTAAAGCCTTGCTCAAATCTAATTGCAGATTAGAAAAAGAAAATTCTAAATTAAAAAATGAAAATATTGATCTGAAAAATTTAGTTGAGAAATTAGAATGTGATATTGTCTGTTTGCGACACAAGAAAAATAGTTATCCTGAAAAGTTGAATTGGTATTTTAAAAACCATAAAGGCCAATTTAAAAAGGTGCCAAAGAATTACATTCCATCCAAATTTTTAGTTAATCCTGTCGATAGAAATCTATTTTGGATACCAAAATCAATTTTGAATTAGTTTTCTACTACTGCATAATTTTTTTTGCAAAATTAGAAATAGATTAACACATTTTATGATTAAGTTTCTTTTGAAAAAAATTTTTCCTAAACTTTTTTACAAAATTCAATTTCTATTTTTACTTGATACAAGAGTATCTTATTTGTTTACTGTGAAATTTTGGAAATTTTTTTCGATAAATTTTGAATTTCTATTATTTTTCATTTGAAAAGTAAGCTTTTAACTTTAAAAATAGAAAATTAATTTATTCTGCAAGAACCGATTTTTTTTAGATCTACACATAGTCAATTAAACTTGGTAATGTTTTTTAATTTTTTATGAGATTTTTGAATTTTAAAAATATATCTTTGAATTTTTTATTCTGCCACTATATGATTTATTTTTGAATATACAAAATAGATTTTAATTTGGAAATTTTTGTAAAAAAAATAATAATTTTATCTTCCACCTGTACAAAAATTTTTTATTCAAAAATTAAATTGCGTGATATGCACTTAATTTATTCACGGCTCAAAAAAAAAATGTTTCACATTTTTCTAAGTACTAATCATATTTTTTTCCTTTCCCTATTTTTTGTGCCCCATTTTATGCTGTGATCAAAGGGGGAGAGTAGCCTGAAGTTCAGGGGGAGATGATAGTTTTGCATTTT
Source organism: Boesenbergia rotunda (assembly GCA_024364735.1). NCBI lineage: Eukaryota > Viridiplantae > Streptophyta > Magnoliopsida > Zingiberales > Zingiberaceae > Boesenbergia > Boesenbergia rotunda. The sequence continues at coordinate 166,905 of JAGFNQ010003854.1, forward strand.
TGCATGTCAATATTTTTTCCCATGCTTAACTGCTTAATTTAGGTTTACTAAATTCCTTATTTTTTTGGTTTAACCCTAATTAAACTTGGATTGATACACATCAAAAAGGGGGAGATTGTTGGTCCCCCGGTTAGTTTTGATGTGATCCACCAAGTTAGTTGGGGTCCTGTTGGTTTACTGATCCCTCTGCTAAGTGTGCAGGAGCTTAGGTACGGAGGAAGTCGAGCGTAAGACGTGGCGGACGAGAAGGATTGCGCGGGAAAGCGAGCCGACGGGCTCGGTGCAATCCGAGGGACGCGGAAGCTGCAGAAGAGTACGCCGGTGGAACGAGAAGGACGTGCGCGACGTCCGAAGGACGAGAAGCCGGAAGGAAGCACGCTCGAGAGGCGAAAGGTCGGAGTCGGGTTCGGGTGAGCCTAACTCCGATTGGTCAGAAATCACCTAGAAGATCTACGTACGAACAGTCAAGTTACTTTTGACTTGGACTTGGATCAAGACGGGCGCGACATCTTTTATAAAAGCTTTTAATTAAAGCTTTTATAAAATGACCGTTTGAAATTAATACTTATAAAGCTTTTACATTAAAGCTTTTAATTAAAGCTTTTTAATTAAAGCTTTTATTAAAAGGTTTTAATTAAAAGTTTTAATTAAAGATTTTAAAGCGTTGTTAAATCACACGTGGCTGTTAAATCACACGTGGCTGCTTTAATTAAAAGCTTTAAAAGCTTTTAATTAAAGCTTTGTCAAAACTTATCAACGTTTTGAAGCAATCGGGAGAGAAAGTAATCGGATCCCAGCACGTGTGGAGAGCTGTTCTGGTCGCCATCCGAAGCCTTCAAACCGATTAAAGAGATAGCTTTTCAAAACCGATTAAAAAGATAATAACATTTATCTTTTTAATTAGAGTTTAAAATTTGGATGAATTAATCTTAGATCTACGATCAAGATGCAACTCAATCTTGTATCAACGATCAAGATCATATCACTCAACCTATAAATAGGCTTAGAGATTTAGAATCAATTTATCAATTCATTCTGTAATTTCTTTAAGTCTAAGTGTGCTTCAGTTGTAAGGCTTCTCCGCCACAAGGAGATTTTCTGATTGTGCGTTAACCGTCTTGGAAGCAACGACCGAGTTGCAACCAAGTTTTTTTAAAGACGAGTGATCTCTTATTTTATTTCTTAACCGTCTATTCACCCCCCTCTAGCCGGTCGACCCGATCCTACAAAAGGTAAACTCTCCTGAGAGGAGTAGGTGAGGACGCGTTCCCCATCGAGGGAACAGTAGGCGTCGGTTCGACCTAGGGCTCCATTTAGGAGACCCAAAGTCAGAACCAAGACAGCTAAGGCTGTATCAACCTAATACTTGATTGCTTTGTATTGTTTTTGAACTAACCCTGGATGCAGGACCGAAGGAATGAGTTTCTGCAGCTCAGAATGCCTCAAAGGAGAGAGGCAACAGCTGAGTAGGGCGCCCCCAGTGTCCCGGGCGCCCCCAAGGTCAAGGCAAAACAAGTTAAGCAAACATGTGCTTCGGTAATTCACTGGGCGGGGCGCCACCATGCTCCCGGGCGCCCCCGTGCTCCCGGGCGCCCCAGATGCTCAGGGCGCCCTGGGTCCAAGCCAACGAGGCAGATAAGGTTCAAGCCAGCGAGAAGCCAGCAGACTGAGTCAAGCCGGGCGCCCCCTGCTTCCCGGGCACCCACGTCAAAGCTCGATCCCGATTTTGGAGGGATTAGAGCTGACCGAGAGGGTTACGGATTAGAGGACACGTGGAGGGCGCCCCCGACGTCCCGGGCACCCCCAGACCTGCTATAAAAGGGGCTCGACCCCTGAGGCTTCAGAATCACTTCTTCAAACGCCAATACGCTCTTCTACTCAAGCGTTCTGCCCCGGAAACCTCCCAACTCGAGATACAAGCGCCGACGACGTCCCTCTGCTCCAAAATACAATCCACACTGGACGTCGGTAACAAAGAGCTGACTTTTTAAGTTTACTGTACTTCAACTGTAACATCTGTCTGTAAACCTTTTTGCGCACATATAGAATTGCCCGCAGTAAACGGTCAACGACCGTGGGCCTTGGAGTAGGAGCCGACCGCGACTCCGAACCAAGTAAATCACTTGAGTTCTTTGCGTTGTGTTTTAAATTTCCGCTACTAATTCTCTTAATCTCGAATCCGAAATATTTTACGATATTCACCCCCCCTCTATCGTATTCTCTCGATCCAACAAGTGGTATCAAAGCGGGGAAGCTCAAAATTGGTGCAACCACCAGTTTGAGAATTTTTCAAATTTTTACGAAATCTTTTAATTTTTTTTGTTCGAAATTTTTCTTTTAATCGAGGTTGATGCAACACCCCTCGATAAATATTTTTTTTCTTCCCGCACTACTAATCCAAGACCAAGTCTTGGGATATTTTTTTAACTCTTATTTTTCAGATAAAATGGTCATGCAAGAAGGATTCAGCACAGCCAGACCACCACTTTTCAGTGGGCAGGACTTCTCCTACTGAAAAAGTCGGATGGAGGTCCACCTGAAAACTCAGGTGGACATGTGGATAATCATCCAGTCTGGCTTGGAGATTCCAAAGAATTCTAAAGGAGTGCCACAGTCTTACACTGAGTAGGATACCGCTCTGAAAAGAAAAATTGAAGCTGATGCCAAAGCAACCCAGACACTTCAATGCGCCCTGACCAAGGAAGAGTTGAATCGGGTAGGACCATTCAACAGTGCAAAGGAGCTGTGGGGTAAGCTGATCGAGCTGCACGAAGGAACTTCAGATACTAGAATCAACAAGAGAGATCTTCTCCTGAATAAGCTGTACACGATCAAGATGAACGACAATGAAACAGCAGCTCAACTCCACGCCAGAATTCAGGAGTTAATGAACAGACTACACACCATCGGTCACAAGGTAGAAAACCGTGACCTGATAAGGTACGCTCTTAATGCTTTCCCGAGAAACACCTTGTGGGCATCTATGGTAGATGCATACAAGGTTTCAAGGGACCTTTCAAAAATTAAATTAGATGAACTGTTTTCAGAACTTGAGTTACATGAGCAGACTAACTGCACCCTGGCCGAGAAAGGCATTGCCTTTATTGCAGGTAAAGCTGGAAAGATATCCAAGAAGAAACCTCAACCTGCACCCGAGTCTGATTCAGACTCAGACTCAGAAGACGACGAAGGATATAGACCTAAGCTGGTCCAACTGGCCCGAAACTACTTCAAGGAATTGAAGAATCAATCCAACAGAAGAAAAGCCAGCCGAAAGAAGGAAGATCAAGCTGAATCAACTAAGAACAAATCAAGTGTGACTTGCTTCGAGTGCAACAAAAAGGGACATTTCAAATCCGAATGTCCTTAGTTGGACGATCACTTTAATTCAAACGCGCTGTCAAAAGCTCTGATCGCGCCTGCTTTCACTGATACGCTACTGATGTCATTTTGATCTTCTCTGCTATTACTGATATAAGTTTGATTTCATTTGCTAAACCTCTGATTGAGTGTGCAGGTGACAGGGATGGATTCAAACACTCAAGGAGAGTCAATGGAGGCCTGTCCTTGGAGCAGGTTTGTCCATTTGCCATCTCAGGTTGCAACAGCTGCTGACTGGAGCTTGGCTGAAGGAAGCTCAGGGAGTCCAGGGAGAGCTCAGTGGTAGCTGGCGTTGGCAAGTGAGCAGCTGGAGGCTGCAGGGAGATGGTGACCTGGTGATCGGTGAGCTAGGACTTAAGCGCTTGGTGGCGAAGGAGTCTTAGCAACTGAACGATACTACTCTGCGACATCTTGTGTGCTTGCAACAACTCTGTCATCATCTTGAGCAAGCAACTACGATCTTTGAAGCAACCATCTGTTACTTGAGCATTGGGAAGAAGAGTCAGAAAGCTTGGTGAGTCCATCAGCGAGAAGACATGAAGAAGGGGATTCTTGCGTGACATCTACGCTGAGTGGAGCTCGGGAGAAGTTTGTCTGAGTTCTTGCTGTCCTAAGTGCTTTGTAAGATCCTTCTTTGTTTCATTGTGCTTAAAACTCTATCCTTGTTGAAACGCTGTGGAGAGGTTACTCCACCGAGAAGGAGGTTGCTTATTATCCCCGAACCTTGTAAATCCTCTTGTTAGCGTTTTGCATTTGTGCTTAGCTAGGTTTTATTTCTGCATACTCTGTTTTCTTTAGCTTCCGCTATGCTACTAAACTTTTGAGTCGCAGAAATTTCGATAAGTACCAAACTTTAAGTGTCTGACTACATTCACCCCCCCTCTCTAGCCATCCAAGATCCAACAAAAGTTGCGCAACATCCTGAAAGGAGCACCGAGAGGATGGAGAAGACGATCGAAGGAAAGGAGGAAGGTAACTAAAGGTAACGGAGGGCAAAGGGAAAATGAAGGCGGCGAAGAGGGTAGTTGCTGAAGCATATATAGGGAACAACAATTGATCCTAGCCGTTGGTGGAGGGGTCCTGGGAAATGGCCAATCCTATGGCTAGACAAGGAGGCAGGGTCAGATAATAATGAAAGCCAGTGAGCTGGCGTTCCATTACCCGAGGTAATCAAGATGGGCGAAGAACAATTTGGCACCTGGTAAGCCAATAATCGTAGGATGCGCGGTCCTAAAATACTTAAAGTGTTCTGAGGGAAGATAGATAAGTTGTTGACTCAGCGACTCGAACGCAAAGGAAGTTAGGCCAAATTCCTACGGGCCAGCTCCCGCTAATCCCTTGGCCCGAGCCCCGGTCGGACGCGTGGCGGCCCACGCTCCCCGAGTCCCACTCGGCCAAGAGGCCAAATTCCTACGGGCCAGCTCCCGCTAATCCCTTGGCCCGAGCCTCGGTTGGACGCGTGGCGGCCCACGCTTCCCGGGTTCCACTCGGCCAAGAGCTCTACTTCCACCCGGGATGACTCCCGCTGATCCCCGGGTCAGACATGATAAGGTACATATCCGCAATAGGCTCTGATTAAGGGACCTGACCCTTGTGCAAAAGACATGAACCGGGGTCTCACGCATACCCCCGCAAAGACCAATGGCCCTTGCAGCTAATACCTAAAAGGGCCATCCATCTCTCGGATGTGAATTGTGCTCATCGGTCGGCTTTGCGTCCGGCTTACCCACCTCGTGGCATAAACCCGTCACGATTAAAAAAGAACACGACTCAAGCAGGCAAAAAGGAGGGATCACATGTAAAGGAGCAAGTGCGTCACAAAACTAGGGCAGGAAGCCCCCTGTTTACAGGGAAAGAGAAGGGAAACTAAGAGGCACTATCCTCACTTAAAGGGCCAGTCGGTCACGTCAGAAAGATCCTTGCACAGGTCCTGGAGCCGAACTGTGGTGGAAGGCAGATCAGGAGGTAAGTACCCGCCCAGCCTAAGTTGACGGACGACGTTAACTTCGTGTTGCAGCATCACCTCCATAAACCGCTGAGAGATCTCGGTGGTATGGGGTGGGGCGTTAAGGCACGTCAGTCGGTGGGTCTCTAGCCGATCAGCTTCCGCCTCCTTATAGGCACGTAGCTCCGCCAGCTCAACTTGCAGGGCATCCCAGGACGCTTGTCGTTCCCGCAGTTCCCCCAATTCTGCCTGGGCCGTGTCCCAGGCCGGCCGGAGGCCGCGCAAATCCTGAAGCTGGTCCCGCAGTGAATCCGTTTTTCGCTTTTCAGCTGCCAATTGTGCCCGCAGGGGCGAAATTTCCTCGCTGGCCTAGTGGAGGTATGCCTTGGTTTTCTGAAGCTTCGCTCGCAACTCGCCTTTGCGCTTGCGATCGTGGAGATGGGCTTGTTCAACCTGGACCATGCGCTCTTGCGTCTGGGCCACTTTAGCGTCGGCAGAGGCAATCTGCGCTTTGGCAATCTCCAACTCCTCCTGGGTCTGGCGCAATACGTCCTGGAGGCCGATAACCTCTGCTCTCAAGTTGTTCAGCGAGTTATCATCTGAAATCAGCTGGGTGTGCCGGAGCCGAGCCTCAAGGTCCTCCACACGCCGCTCGCGCGTGACACCAGGCCCTGGTGTGGGTTAGCATGGATACGCTCATGTTGTAACTCTGGGGCCCAGGACTGCGAGAAATTTAAGAACCCGTCAGAAAAAGAAAGAAGGAGACACACCCCAACCGATAGACACATACCTGCGTAGCCAGGGTCATGAAGTCGTCCGCGTAGACACCGGGGCTCGCCGAACCACTTGCCCTCAAACCAGCCAGGAACCTATCTAAGACCGTGTCATGCAACTGGACGTCTCTGGACCATATGGGGGCGGTGCCGCTCGACACTGTCATGTTTAAGCGCCAGTCGGACAGCGAGAGCGGCAGCATATACAGCAAGTCTTCTTCAGCAGGCCCTTCCTGTCGGGGTGGGGACTCCTCCCTCGAAGGCAACACAATCAGCTCCATCGGTAGCACTGTTGGAGGAGGTGGTGGCAGCGCTAGGAAGGTGGCAATCTGCGCTTCGCCCCTCTGTCTTTTGCTAGGACGACTGGAATAAGCCTCCAAGGGGTCAGCCGAGGCAGAGACGGATCCGCCGACCCCGGGACGCCGCAGTGAATAACTCAGAGGCCAAGTATCCTCGAAGCCCGACTGAGGAGCTCTTCCCTCCTCAAAAGAAGGGGCAGGGGACGGAGAGCTGGATAAAGTGGTCTCCCGCTCGGCCAGTTGTTCCAGGCGCACTCCCTAAGCGGCTCGTTGCTCCTTTATCACTAGTCGAAGGCGCGCCTCCGTCTCCTCAACAGTCCCTAGCCTATAACCCCCCTCAAGGGCGGCTGAGTACATCATCTCGGCTGGCAAGTAAGCAGAAAATCAAGAAACAGTAAGGGGCAAGGAGAAGGGAAGGATCATTTACCCAAGGAAGCAGGTCGGATGAACGGTGCCGGGCTAAGACCAAATGCAGACAAGATGTTCTCGGTCAAGAGTGGTCCGACCGGGAAGTGTCTACCCCTGAATACGGAGAGAGCACGCTCAAAGGCGGGAAATTTCCGAGGATCCGTATAATGAGGGGGCATTTGGGGAAAGTCTCGCCGAAAGTTAAGTGGCCAGGTCGGGAAGGCCACGGGGCGGATGAAGAAAAATTTCTCCTTCCAACCCTTGCTAGCGGAAGGGAGAGGAGAAAGAAAGGAAGTCCCGGAGCGAGCTTGGAAGACAAACTCGCCGCACTCTTGTTTTTTCAGATAGAAAATGTTGGTGCAGGAAGCACCATATCGAACCTTGTTTTGATATTGACAAAGGATTCAAAGTTAAGTACTATTTGTGATCTAACATGCTTACCAAGTGTGCAGAAAAGTCCTAGGTACACTAGGTAAGAAGTCCTGGCGAAGGGCAGCTGGACACCTAGCGAAGGGCTGCTAGGCACCTGGCGAAGGACTACTAGGAATCGAAGACCTGGCGAAGGGCTGCTAGGCACCTGGCGAAAGCTGCTGCTAGGCGTTGAAGACCTGGCGAAGGACTGCTAGGCACCTAGCGAAGGGCTGCTAGGAGTTAAAGACCTGGCGAAGGACTGCTAGGCACCTAGCGAAGGGCTGCTAGGAGTTGAAGACCTGGCGAAGGACTGCTAGGCACCTAGCGAAGGGCTGTTAGGCATTGAAGACTTGGCGAAGGGCTGCTAGGCACCTGGCGAAGGGCTGCTAGGCACCTGGCGAAGGACTGCTGGGCAAAAGTCCAACCGGAGGAGCCGGTTGACAAAAGATAAACTCTCCTGAGAGGAGTAGGTGAGGACGCGTTCCCCGTCGAGGTAACAGTAGGCGTCGGTTCGACCTAGGGTTCCATTTGGGAGACCCAAAGTCAGAACCAAGACAGCTATGGCTGTGAAAAACTAACTAACATTCTTGCCTTGTTTGTTGTGGAACTAACCTTGGATGCATGGACTAAAGGAATGAGTTTCTGCAGCTCAGAACGCCTCAAAGGAGAGAGGCAGCAGCTGGGCTAGGCGCTCGGGAGGTCCCGAGCGCCCAAGGTCAAAGCCAACCTCCCGAGCGCCCAAGGTCAAAGCCAAACGAGCAGTTGAGCAAGAATCGCTTCGAAAGCATACTAGGCCAGGCGCCCTGAAGGACCCGGGCGCCCTGTATGTCTCGGGCTCCCTGTATGTCCCGGGCGCCCTGGGTCCAAGCCAAGTTATGATCGAAGCAAACTCACCCGCGAAGCCAAGCAGACCAAGTCAACCGGGGCGCCCCCGTCAGCTCCGAGGCCAATTCTGGAGGGATAAGCGCTGACCGAGCTTCGGATGAGGATTCTCGGATCCGAAGGCACGTGTCAGGCGCCCCCAGCATCCAGGGCACCCCTAGCGTTCAGGGCGCCCCCAGCGTCCAGGACGCCCCCAGTAGTGCTATAAAAGGGGCTCGACCCCAAGGCTTCAAGACATCAATTTTTCAACGCCTCTATGCTCTTCGTTCAAGCGCTCTGCTCCGGAAACCTCCGATCTCGAGATTTTAGCGCCGACGATGACCCTCTGCTCCGAAGTACGATCCACACCGGGCGTCGGTAACGAAGAGTATAATTTTCTTTATTGCACTACTATTGTAACAATCCTTGTAAATCTTTGCGCCATTATAGAATTGCCCGCAGTAAACGGTTAAAGACCGTGGGCCTTGGAGTAGGAGCCGACCGCGACTCCGAACCAAGTAAAAATACTTGTGTTCCGTGTGTTTTGAGTTAAATTTCCGCTGCGCATTCTCTTTTCCAATTCACCCCCCCCTCTATCGTGTTTTCTCTATCCAACAGAAAAAATGGTGAAAAAGTTCGGCTTTAAGGGGAAGGCGGTACAACAGGAAAATGATGACGGACCCACAAAGAAGGTGGATGGAGTTGGGGGTCAGTTGAGACAGATTGAGGCGAAGGTAGCGTCATACTAAGGCGATGAAAGGGCGAATGGGGAAGCACAGGTGTAACGCCCGTTTTTTTTTTTTTTCATAAAGCGGCGTTACGTTAACATACTTAGGGCATGTAGACATCCTAATGTAGCGGAAACCTTTAAACTTACACCTACATGCACTTACTACCATTCCTAGCATCATAACATGGGAACTTGGCATATTAACTTTATACTTAGCATCATATCATGTCATACTTAGCATCATGTCATACTTAGCATCATATCATGTCATACTTTAGCATCATGTCATAGAGTCACATTCAAGTACTTAATAGTAAAGGTAGAGTTCTATCATAAGACGAGCAACCATATTGCTCCTTGGCCAAGTCACTATCACACACATTCTTTGATGCCCTCCTGCTGCTTCCTTACTGTCCCCTTGCGTGATCTGCGGTATAAGGAAATAAGACTATAAGCACACAGGCTTAGTAAGACTCTTTCCTACTCACTAAAACCATTCATCACTTAATCATGAGCATCTTAAACATTACCATACTTAGTGCTTTACTCAGCACATAAGTCTTTATGAGCACTTAGCATACCTTTGACATGACATGAACATAACTTAGTCACTTTCATAGCATAGCATATACATAAACATAAAACATTCATGGCTTGGCATAATACTTGGCATATACGTAAACATCATAAACATTCATAGTATGGCATAATTCTTGGCATAAACATAAACATAATAACATAATCTCATAAACATTCCTAACATGAACCTAAATGAAATCATGGCATCCGAACTTAGCATAAACTCAATTAAATCATGACAACATAACTTAGCATGGACATAAATATAATCATAGCATTCTATCCTAGCATAAACATAATTAATCATGGCATCATAATTAACATGAGCATAAATAAAATCATGGCATTCTAACCTAGTATAAACATAATTAAATCATGGCATCCTAAACTATCATGAACATAAATAAACTCATGGCATTCTAATTAACATAAACATAATTAAATCATGGCATCCTAAACTATCATGAACATAAATAAACTCATGACATCCTAACTTAGCATAAACATAATTAAATCATGGCATCCTAAACTAGCATAAAATCATGGCATCATAAACTAGCATAAAATCATGGCATTCTAACTTAGCATAAACATAATTAAATCATGGCATCCTAAACTAGCATAAAATCATGGCATCATAAACTAGCATAAAATCATGGCATTCTAACTTAGCATAAACATAATTAAATCATGACATCCTAAACTAGCATAAAATCATGGCATCATAAACTAGCATGAAATCATGGCATTCTGACTTAGCATAAACATACATAAAATCATTTGCATAAACATACCTTGCATAAACTTACTTTGCATAGTATTCTTATCATAAATATAATGCATAACATGGATGGATGCATGTGGCAATTGCATATATATATAAGGATGCTTAATCTTTACAACATACTTTTAAATGCTTAAACATAATCATCATATCATTGGGGCCCTGGCTTGTACCACATACATACATCATAAGCGCGCATCCCTAAGTAAATACGAGGTAGCTAGACTCGACCTACTAGGGTAAGGACAGCATAGTCGGTAGTCCCCGAACTGAGGCGTTCTTAAGGTGCCCATCCCTGTTGCACAGCTTCGGTAGTGCCAGAACCGTGGACAGCATAGTCGGTAGTCCAGAACCGGGGTGTTCTTAAGGTGCCCATCCCTTGGACCCATACTTCGGTCCGGTATAAGCCCATTCATAAAGTAAAATACTTTACATGCTTCATCGTTCATGAGACCTTCATGGCATACTTAACATAGCATAACTTGTTACGGCTCGGCCCGTCTACCGGCCCATTTACCGGTCCTCTCGACCGTCGTACCGTCGACCATCGACCGTGCCGTTTAGCATATTTATGGCTTAAAGACATAAGCATCATCTTTCATTCATCATACTTGTCATTCATCATCATTCATTCATCATACTTAACATCATCGTTATGCCTTAAAGGCATGTACTTTAACCTCATTCATAAGACATGGCATACATACATCTTATTCATAAAACATGACATACATACGTATCATTCATAAGACATGACATACATGCATATTATTCATAAAACATGGCATATCATTCATAAGACATGACATACATACCTATCATTCATAAATCATGGCACATGTCTAAACATCTATGACTTAACATATAGTTCATGACATACAAACTAAGGGTTTGGTTAACATAGAACTTCTTCCATCTTACTTAAACATATATCTTGGTAACTCATACACAAGCATCTTTGGAGGTTTAACCCAACCCTAACCCTAGGTTAGGCCCTTGGCCGAAAGCCCCAAGGAACCATAGGTTCATGAAGCTTCACATAACTTCCCCAAACAACATCCCATACATACATACTAGGCCATAGGAAACATTTGATTCCATACTTAAGGCCAACCCTAATCCTTTAACCCTAAACTTGCTCTTGGCCGAAACTTCAAGGCCATGGGGCATGGAAAAATTCCATTAAAACCCCAAATCAATTACTTAAACACCAACCATACCTTACCATAGGGCCATTGGGACCCTTACTTGAAATAAGTCCTAACTTTCCACCCCCTTAGGGTACTTGGCCGAAACCTATAGGGTCTCTAGGCCATGTGAAACATTCACATAAACACCCTCCATCTCCCTTATATCATGACAATACATGAACAAACACTTGAGGTTTTAAACCCAACCCTACACAAGGGTTCTTGTTGTTGCCCGAAACCCTAGGGTATCCTAGGGTACTCCAAAAATTCCCAAAAATTATTCTTAATCTCTAAACATCATCAGGGAACATTAAATAACATTATAAAGATTTTTAGCATCATTATGAACCCTAAAACATTGTGGCCGAAACCCATAGGGTCTCTAGGTGTTGATTTTGTTCCTTTCATGTTGGCCGAAACCCTAGGGTGTCCTAGGGTACTCCAAAAATTCCCAAAAATTATATTTAACCTCTACACATCATAAGAGAACATTAAATAACATTATCAAGATTTTTAGCATAATTATAGACCTTTAAATCATGGTGGCCGAAACCCACAAGCCTAAGGTTCTTGGTTTTCTTTTCTTTCAACATCAAATCCAAAAACTAACCAATATATCATGCTAAAAATCATGGAAATCATAAGGAACTATTATACCACAGGTGAGGGAGTCTTACCTTGGGGTTTCTTGATTTTTCACCTTGATTATAGAGAATCAAAAGAACTCCTTAGACCTTAAGTCGAACTCCTTAGACCTTAAGTCACCTCTAGCCCTTGTAACCTTGGGAACCCTTTAGATCTTGGAGATGAGACCCTCTTGTGAAGCTTTTCCAAGGGAAATCTTCTCTTGAGATTTTCGGCTAGAATGAGGGAGGAAGAAAGAAACTCCCAAACCCCCTCTTTATAGCACATTAAGGAGGGTAAGTGAAGAGTCATGGTGTCTCTTCCTCTTCCCCTAAGCCTTAACTAAACTCCATTTCATTTCCTCATAGAAATCCCTTGCTAGGTGAGTTGGTTAGAGCATGCATGGTTATACAAGAGGTCCAAGGTTCAAATCCATGGTGCATGCATTAATTTTCTATTTTATTTTTCCTAATATTCGAAAATCCCCTAAAAATTTCCCCATAATTATGTTAATATTTCTCATTAAAACCCCTTTATATTTCTATAAATTTTTACCTAAAATTCATCAATAATCATGGTACTAGAAAGCCCATATAAGGCCCATTAGTGCTTAACTTCTCAATTTAAATAGGAAACCATGCTAAAATTTACCCATAATCATACTAATATTCCTAATTAAAATCCATTTATATTTATATTAAATTCTACCTAAAATCCACTAATAATCATGGTACTAGAAAAGCCCATATAAGGCCCATTAGTACTTAGTTTCTCAATTTAAATGAGAAAAATCATGGATTTCTAGGCTAAGGTTCGTACTAATATTTCTAGGTCCCTCGGAAAATTATCTAGACATGCTTAATATTTTAAGAAAATATTAAGAGAATTTTCCGGGTCGTTACAACATGCCTGCCTGCAGGTGGCCCCGTGAGATGGTAATACAGTATTTCGGAGGTGTGGCAGGTTGATCAGAAGGGGAAGGCAACCTGACGTCGTGGTCAGGCGGAATGTGAAACTCTGTTTTGAGGGCATCGAGGTCACCACGGGGTGAGAATGGACCTTGCAGTAACGTACCATGGATGGAGGTCGCGAGACGAAGAGGCCATGTGGATCGGAAGAAGGAAGGAATTCTAACTCGCAAGAAGGGTCGTTGATCGTGAAGATGTCGCCGCAACCCTAGCCTGAGGAGGGAAGGCAATGCGCCGGAGTAAAAAGTGAAAAGGCGGTGGTAAAAGTAGGAATTTATTCAGTTACGTAGGATGACAGGGCCACCTGGTGGTGGGCCACGGCAGAGGCGGCGGGCAGTACTAGCCGCATGAGCAGGCCTAGAAGGGCCCAGGAAACAAGGCGCCTCGCGCCCAACCTCGTTTCTCGGGGAACGAGCAATAAATACCTCGGCGATTGAAGGAGGAATGAGGAAGAGACACGTGGAACAATCCCCAGGTGAAAGCATTAGTGAGGAGGATTTCTAACTGCCCAGCGACACCGAGCAGTAGGAGGCAAAAAGACAAACGATGTGATCTCACCGACCGACCGGGATCCCTAGGCTCCGGCAAACTTGCCAAGAGGCCTCACCATGGGACTGGGACGTCTCGGCGCGCTAGGCTCATTTTCGCGTGCGATGGTCTAGTCAGTTGGACTCGCCGCCTCCTTTGACTAGACTCGAGGGGGACGCTTATGATCCCAGCCTTGCCTATGGGTAGAGGCATAGGCCGGGTCCACCGGCCAGCCTGGCGCCATGAAAGCTTGATAGATAGAGCAACAGCTGAATCACCGAGTATGCTTCCGAGCACATGAGCTCCCCCGGGGGGGGGGGGGGGGGGGGGGGGGGTTGGTCCCCATGGACCACTGATGAACATGGCCGGATCACCCTCCGGCCATTCAACCAGATAGACGCTTGGTTCCCCATACTCCTCGACCCCACTCCGACCTAGAGCTAGGTCGGACGCCCCAGTCGGGCAGGTAGCGATCCGCACGCTCTCCCTTATCCTCACACAGACCAGATACTCAAACAGGATCAGGCAAACATCCCTCGGTAAACCCCCAGATCCAGGACGTACCCTGCGCTCCCGTTCTACTAGTCGGATGTGTGGCTGCCCACGCCCACTGGCCCTTACCCGACTCGGTCCTCAGCACTCGGACCCACCAGTTGGCGCTCGGGGTACGGGCTATCTCGCCCTTACGCCCCTTCGCCTCATTATATCCAGGATACGACCCTGCTAACGGGGTTCCTCATGACTCACCCACCTCTGACATCTCTACG
>JAGFNQ010003855.1:0-17194 GCA_024364735.1 Boesenbergia rotunda
TTATATAGGATTCCCTACCTTCTAAATTCAACAGATAATATAGAATTTGTTGAACGGATTTTAGTAATTAGGGTTATATCCTAATTATGCTTATTAGATAACGAGAGAGTTTTGTTTCCAATGAAAATTTATTTTAGATCCTAATTGTGCTTAGTAGTTAATTTAGCTATTTTATTAATGTTATAAATAGCTAAATTTAGTCCTTGATGCAGGACTTTGATTTTGGATTCGGTTAATCGTGGAAAGTTCTTTTCGTTTACGAACTTCTATATAAAAAGCGGGTACTTCTCCTTTGTACTCTAGTAGTTCTTTTATCTTAATGTATAACTTGTTATGTCTAAATAGGTCTGCTTGACCTGTTCCTTGTTGTTGTTATTTTATATCACCTGTTGATACCTTTTTTATTTGACCTTCGAGTTTAAATCGAAAATATATATTCGTACAGTCTCTCGTTGACTTTCTATTCTGTAAAGTACCACTTGTATACGAGTACTTAGTTGTTCATTAGACACCACTAGGATGGTTGACATTAGAGACACCATACCTAGTAGTTTAGTTGCATATTCGTTGTTTTCTGGTTGGTTTCTAGTTTGTTATTTTTGTTGTTGCATCGTTGTTATTCGGTTGTTTGTGTATTTGTATCATGCATCATATTTGCACCGTTGCATACTGACGACTATTGGGCTTCTATATGGTTAAGCCGTCGTCAGTCATCTGTTGAATGAATTTTAGTAATTAGGGTTATATCCTAATTATGCTTATTAGATAACAAGAGAGTTTTGTTTCTAATGAAAATTTATTTTAGATCTTAATTGCACTTAGTAGTTAATTTAGTTGTTTTATTAATGTTATAAATAGCTAAATTTAGTCCTTGATGCAGGACTTTGATTTTGGATTCGTTTGGTTAATCGTGGAAGGTTCTTCTCGTTTATGAACTTCTACATAAAAGGCCGGTACTTCTCCTTTGTACTCTAGTAGTTCTTTTATCTTAATGCATGACTTGTTATGTCTAAATAGGTCTGCTTGACCTTGTTCCTTGTTGTTGTTATTTTATATCGCCTGTTGATATCTTTCTTGTTTGACCTTCGAGTTTAAATCAAAAATATATATCCGTACAGTCTCTCGTTGACTTTCTATTCTGTAGAGCACCGCTTGTACGCGAGTACTTAGTTGTTCATTAAACACCACTAGGATGGTTGACATTAGAGACATCCTACCTAGTAGTTTAGTTGCATATTTGTTGTTTTCTAGTTGTTTTCTGGTTTGTTATTTTTGTTGTTGCATCGTTGTTATTCGGTTGTTCGTTGTTATTCAGTTGTTTGTGCATTTGTACCCGGAGATGGTATGGTCGCCAACCGAGTATTCCGCTGGCTCGGAGTGCTCCTAACTCGGGGATCTTATGACATGGCGATATTCTGAGTGAAGACTCCTCTGGCTCGGGAGGACCTCAGGAGGGTGGGCCGACACGTGTCTGGCTAGGTCCCGAGCCGAGAAGTGCGCAGGAGCGTGCCCGCTTACGACTTGTACGAAGGTGAGAGTTCGGGCCCTCGGTCGGCTTGTACCCAGGGAGCGTGGGCCGTCACGCGTCCAACTGGGAGCCGAGCCGAGGGGTGCTCGGAGCTGGTCCGCTTATAACTTGATGATACTTTGAGTTGCGACTCCCCTGCCATGGGAGTGTTAGGCTTAGAGATGAGTGAGTCGGAACTTCGCCGACTCTGGACTCCCCTACCCAGAACTTCCGGGGCTCGGGGGCGTTAGGGGCCTCTGGCCCTCTTTGCCCTGGTCAAGGCCGATCTCTTTCTGTGTTCGGGGGAAATGGGTCCATCCGCCTGTACAAGCCCGATATCCAACGGGCTCCTGGGGCCCGTAAATCTATCTCCTCTTGACGAGTTGCCAGGCTGCCGGACCAGACTACATAAGCTGGTCCGGGATTACTTTTAATCTTAAAACCGCCACATGAATCCCAAAAAAAAACTTGAATAAATACCTTCCTCTCATCTTCCCCTTATCATTTGCTTTGCATTCTCTCATATTCTTTTAAATGTAAATCCAAATGAAGCCTTTGGATCAAATAATATTTTCTTCTGACCAGCTATAATTGTGCTGGTGAAAATATCATAAAATATGATACTTTGGATCCCTCCGCCCCCCCCCCCCCCCCCCCCCCCCCCCCCCCCCCCCCCCCCCCCCCTCTTGAGCTTCTTGTGTGCGCTTGTGATTTATTTTATGCCTACAAAATCGGGAGGATCTAGAATTTGCAATCATAAAATACGTTTTTTATCTTTAACCTCAGAAAATATATCCATTAATGTGGAAACAGGGCCATGGACTGGGGTTCCCAACGGGCACTATTTCTCTTCTTTCTCAAGAATGACTTTACTGTGAAAGAATACAGCTTGCAAACCAAATAATCAGACTACTCAAGAGTCAATTCATTAAATACGTGCGAAACTATACACTTCCACAAGTTTGAACCTCAAAAGTTCATTCTTTCTCTGCTCAGTATTCATTCTATCACTCCAATTAACTATATCTGATCATGACCAAACGCTAATTAGGTCCCCAGCAGCTGAGGTACATCACTTTCCTCAGCGACTCCTCCGATTGCTTGGCTCGCTCGCTGCTTCGGCCATCAGAGACGGCGGAGGACATCCTCACGGCCTGAGACAGCGACCTCATGTTGCTCTTGGCGTGCTGCTGCAGAGACCTCAGAGCGTAGTTCCATCTGCACAGCCCTGCTTGATCCTTAAGCGCCTCCACTGCGCCAACGCTCGCCGCTACCAAAATCGAAGCTTTCTTCACTGAAGCCATACTCCTCTCGATCTTCTCTATCAGTCTGCGAATGCAAGAAGCTGTTGCCGGATGAAGAACAAGGGCGAAACCTTTTATAGAATATTCTCGCTGTTGTTTTTGATTTTCCTGTCCCAGAAAACAGCGGGCTGAGTAGCTTTTCCACTGGCCCAAACCCGTGGTTTCGGCACACTGTTCCACACTTCAGGCAGCAGGTGTCTGGTGTCTAAAGTTTGAGTTTGAGTCTTGATTCGGTCTTTCTTTTGCTTATTAAATAACTCCACAATTAACGTGGCCGATCACCAACATGTCCATCTAACATAAACCCAATCAATGAGCTTCTAAATCAAGACGAATTAGATGACCACAGACACAGCAACTGGAAAGGCATCTCATATTGTCGTTTTGCCAATAAAAAATAAAATAAAATAAATCTTATCGATCTAATTTTAAGAAATTTTTTCTATTTTATTTAAAAAATTATAAAATATATTATAATTAAAAATCGAACCCGGGGCCTCGTTTTGCCAATCCAGCGGATTGGGACGATGGGGGGCCATTAATTGTGTGCTCTGGGAAACCAAAGTACGAGAGGTGATTCAAGAATTTTTTTTCCATTTAAAATAAATAAATAAAATTTAATAAATTTTCTTTTGTACGTGCGCTGTTTTTTTTTACATTCTTTTATTTATCTAAAAGTCAAATCAATTTAAGAATTTATGCGTGGATATATTTTTTCCGTTCAAATTCATAAAAAAAATAATAAAAATTCGACAATTTATCAGAAAAAAAAAAACACATTCAAATTTACGAATTACTAAAAACATACTGTACTTTAATATTTAACTACATTTTAATCATTTCTCTTTTTTTCCTCTCTTTCATGCTTATAATTTCTTTATCTATCCACTTCCTTATTCTCTTTTCTTTCTCTTTTGAATTTTGAATGCATGCGTAGATGCAAAACATAGGGCATGATACAAAAAAAAAAAAATCAGGTTCACATTAGACTTGATATTTTTCATATCAGAGTGGACTTAATATGAATAGATTACTTTAGTTGATTTTTCTGATAAAATTTAAACACCTACAGAGAAATCGAAATATACAATGGATAACACCGTTGAACTTTTTGTAATCTCAAAAATTTACAAGACCTAAAATGGTTGCAATCTGAGGTTTTTAATTGATTTTTTTGACTTATGACGTACGTCGTTTAAAGTTTAGTAGATTTTTTATAATATATTAATACTTTTTGGTTTTTGGAGAAGTCAAAATAAATAATAGATATCATATTTAGACTATTTGCGATCTCAGAAATCCGTAGAAACTGAAAGGGGTACAATCGAAACTTTTTAGTTCTTTCAATAGGTTTCAGTAAAAAGAATCGACAAAAACCCACATTGAGCCCGATATGGAATTGTGCCTGAATGATTCCATATCAGACCCAACGTGTATTTTTATCAATTTTTATTGATTCATCCTTATTACATTTTAACACATTCGAAAAAATCAAAATAAATAATGAATACCCTATTTAAACTCTTTATAATCTCAGAAATTATTAGGAATTGAAATTGACACAATCGGAGCTACCTAAGTCCATCAATAAGTTTCGATAAGGAAAAATTGAAAAAAAAATCTTTATTAGGCATGATATGATTCAATATTAGGTTCACGTTAGGCTTGATATGATTCAAAATCAGGCCCATCAATGGGTTTTGGTCAAAATCCACTAATAGACCTAAAGAACTCTGATTGCATCTGTTTCACTTCCTATGAATTTTTGAAGTTGTAAAGAATTCAAATATGCTATTCTTATTTATTTTGACTTTTTCAGATGAGCTAAATTAAAATAAGGAAGAATCGTTAAAATTCACATAAGACCTGATATGATTCGATATCAGACTCACATTGGCCCTAATATGGAATTATATCATGCCTAACTTGAGTTTTTTTGTAGATTCTTTCTTATTTCAATTTAACACCTCCGGACAAATCGAAATAGACTCATTTCATTCATGTGGAGTTCTGAGGCTACAACGAGTCTAATAGTACTCTTCATTGAGTATTTCAACTTCAATGGAGGTATTAAATTATTTTGGGAAGAATTGATTCTAAATTTTATTTTGGGTTTGAAATAAATTATATCATGCTCATATTATGCCTATAAATATTTGAGCTCTGATATGCTCAGTGAAAAAACTAAATGAAAAGTTCAGTAAATGATATGACATTTTACATGCACACGTTCGATTGTCACCCGGATACTATCGACGATCTCCGGTTGCTGTCCAGAATTAAACTATATCCTGTGGGGCACGGTGAACTCATCGAGGATCGCTGCATGAAAAGTGTCACGTTATTTATTAAGTATTTTTTTAAGATTTTTCATTAAGTATATCATTTTTTTAAATATTTATGCATGTATGGAGAGCGGGGAAAGAGAAGAGAGACATGAGGAGAGAAGAGAGAAGAAGAGAATTTTTTTTTTTTTTCAAATTTGACAAGAAAGTTAAAACAAAGAGAAGACATATTTTTATACGCTATTTAATAAATATTGAAGTAGGTCTACGTATCCCTTTTGATGAAATAATTTTCTTTCCTGACTTTTAACTAATGCCCTACGGGATAATGATTGAACTATTAATTTCGTTATTGTAAGGACCAAAAGGAATTATGATATCTCCATAATAGCATGATATTGTCCACTTTGGGCCTAAGCCCTCATGATTTTGCTCTTGGGCTCACCCCAAAAGGCCTCATGCTAATGGAAATGTCATATTCCTTTATAAGTCTATGATCCAACTATGTGATTTCCAATGTGGGACTAAGTTTTGCTCTTGCAACCCCTAACAATCCCCCCCTCAAACAAAGGACCACATGCTCCCACCACAAGCGGAAATCTTTTCCGCTTTTTTATGTCTGATCCACCAGGACTATGCTCCCACCACAAGCGGAAACCTTTTCCGCTTTTTTATGTCTGATCCACCAGGACTTTCTGCGGTCCACCTGACCTACTAGGACTTTCACCATCTAGCCGTAACTAGAACTTAGTCCTCTTGATCAAGACACGGGAGCCCACATATCCTTTATTTAAGGCTTAATGCACATGGTTAGATCATGAAGAGCAACCTGGCTCTGATACCAATTTGTAAGGACCAAAAGGAATTAGGATATCTCCACAATGGCATGATATTGTCCACTTTAGGCCTAAGCCCTCATGGTTTTGCTCTTGGGCTCACCCCAAAAGGCCTCATGCTAATGGAAATGTCATATTCCTTTATAAGTCTATGATCCAACCATGTGATTTTCAATGTAGGACTAAGTTTTGCTCTTGCAACCCCTAACAGTTATTTTATACATAAATTTTGAAAAAGTGTTCTACAATTTATTAATTCAAAGTGAAATATTAAAAAATAGAAAAATAAATAAACTATAGAAAATATTATTAATCAGTAATTTTCCCCTGAATATCAATTAACAAGGTGATTATATAATCTGAAAATATAAATAAAAGAAAGAAACCTCTAAATTAAAAAAATACAAATGACTTGATATAGTAAATTTTTTAAGGGAAAATTTGAGAAAACTCCCCAACATCAAACTGGGCTTTGTATGCACTCCCTAATCGAAAATTTCTTTACATGCGCTCCCTGATGGGATTACCAAGACAGCTTTGTGTGTTATTTTTTTTATTAGTATAAAAGAGTAAAAATTGAGTATAAATCGTAAAGATTTGAGTATAAATTTTTTGAGATTGAGTACTAATCTAAAAAATTTGAGTATTATTTGAAAAAAATTTGAGTATACATTGTTTCAGTATATAGTTAAAATTTCAGTATACATTATCAAAATTTAAGTATTAATTGATTTAGATTGAGTATTATTTGAAAAAAAATTGAGTATAAAATTTAGAAATTTGAGTATGTGAGATTGCATCCATTACATCAAGATTTTCACATGAGAGGTCACCGAAATTTTATACTCAAATTTCTTAAATTAGTACTCAATCTCAAACAATTTATATTCAAATCTTTATAATGTATACTGAGTTTTCACTCTTTTATACTCACCACATCAAGATTTTCACATGAGGGGTCACCGGAACTTTGTATTCAAATTTTTTAAATTAGTACTCAATCTCAAACAATTTATACTCAAATCTTTACAATATATACTGAGTTTTCACCCTTTTATACTCAATCGATCAGGAAGTGAATGCAAAAAATTTATCAAGTGGGGAGTGCATGCAAAAGTCAGTTTCGGATTGGGGGTTTTCTCCAATTAACCGATTTTTTAAAAGAACTCAAAAATATGTAAAAATATAAATATGGAAATTACCAAAAAATATTTTAAATATAAAAAAAAATTAAAATTATCAAAAATAATAATAAAAATTTTTGAACCCTCCAACATCAGTAGCCCAGATTAAAAAAACATTATCCACGAATTTAAAATAGTAATCAAAAGATCTTCTAACAATAATATAAGCCAATGACATCTACTAGCCGGTGGACTTCATCTTCTTTTACAACTATTATCTTGAGCTCTGTTGCTTTCAGAGAGTCACTTGTTTTGTCAATGTTTCTTCATCGTGGTAATTTTCTCCTCTGATATTTAGATAGAAATTAAGAAATCAAGAGCTTTCAATTTCCACCCAGATCCAAAATTTTCAATCACCATTTCAAATCTTTCAACATCTACATGGCGATGCCATTGAAGTTCCACTCATATGTTGGAGGGGTCCAAGACGCATTGAGCTCGTGCCGCCATTGCAGGAGAACCGTATGCACCAACACCAATTATGTTAGTTGTGGTAGATCAACAAATCGCTCACAATGAGGGAGCAAAGTGGGCTAAGAATTCATACTAATGAGATCACACTTATGCTCAACTACAGCTATTAATGCTCGAGTAAGACCAGTTCCTCTTTCCATGGAGCCTAGGCATGTATCTCTAATCTTGCATGATATGATCAATTGAGCTCCAGGAGCAACTCCATTCAGTAATGGTTCCTCAGGATGGTAGGTCGTTGCAATGCCAGCAACAGGTGTGCCATGGGGCGAGCAATCTATTACTATACTTACGAGATTACCATCATCATAAACATTTGTGACAAAGGAACAAGCGTTCATCTTATTGAAGATGCCACATTTCTGCTCACTCCTATAATTTGTCAAAGGAACAAAATCGGCAAGTTTCCCTTTTAACTCTTCCACCAACAGTGCGTCGATTGGGAATTCGTCTAAAACTGCAGAATGCTGTTACCAACTTCATTGACAATTTCATCTACCTCATCCTTGTCGCCTTCATCAAACTTTTCTTCATCTTGGTACCCTTCTAGGATAAATTCTTCCTCCAATTCATCTTGGAATCTGTCCAAGGCATCTCGAGTGTCGAAACTATCATCCTTCATGATATGATAAAATCTAATCATAACTGGAACAAAGTTTGAGTTAACGGAAGGAAAGAAAGTGATTTTTCATTTTTTTTATCTTCTCTCAATCCTTGATCTTGACCTTGCCTTGTTGGTCTTGTGAGCATCGCAATTGCTCCGACCATGCATATGTTAAACCTCTGAGTTTGATGACAACCAATTTTATTTTCACTTGATCAGATATTTCCTCATAATAAAAAATCAACTCTACTTCGTCAAGTCAATCAATGAATTCCTCAATCTGTAACATACCAGAAAACTCGGGAAGATAAATTGGATATTTGATATCTCCATACCTCTCCTTTTGGCCATGGATTTCACAATTTTGATAAGAATTTTAGATTTCGGGTCCTATGATCATAGTGTGAGGCATCCTTAGTCGGAGCATGCCTATCACGACTTCGACCACGTACTTCGCGATCTTGCACCGCTAGACGTTGAGATAACTCCGTGACTTGTCTCAATAGATCAAGTATCATGTCTTATAATTAACGAGGTTTTTCCAACCTCGGGCGACCGACCCGGCCTCACGGAAGTTTCCCACCGGTCGTCAGGATAAATCGGGAAGCACTCGCAGTGGGCGGTCTAGAAGCCCAGCATCCCAGGGTTAGCGCCCCATTTGGAGGAAAATTCCTGCAAATACGCCGTAGCTGGGGATCGAACCGCGGATATCTGGGATAGTGACTAGTCGCCCTACCGCTGCACCATTACCCCGGAGGTATCAAGTATCATGTCTTAGGTGTCATGATCATGATGCAAGAATTCCTCAATCAGAACTTGTCTATCACGATCATGATAACCATCCATGGGATCTAGAGGGCTCTGATACCAACTGACGATAAATGAGATAGTGATTATCTCATGTGCTATTGATGAAGAATCAAACTCGATGCTGGAGAAGGGATGAATAGTGTTATAAATTTTAAAATAAGCATATAGTAATTAAAAAAAGTTGAATCAATTAGAGTTAGCACAATGGAAATAAAGTTTACTTAGAATGATTCAATTAACTAAGACATGGCAATAAATACACAATAAATTTTTAAGCAAGCAAAGAGTTCATCAATCAAATCAGAAATATAAGTATAGTTAAATCAAGACAAAAATAGGCATACATAGTAATACTAATAATATAATTCTTATTTCTAAATTTCTCCTTGGTGGAAAAATCTAACAGAATCTAAAAATTAAACACGATAACAAAATGAGACAACACAATAGAATTGAAAATGTACTCAAGGTATTGTCGATCAGTAATGAAGCGAGTGTTGCACATGTCTTAACATTGAAGGCAAAGGAGTACTTTGAGCATGAGAACAAGAGTGAATTCTACGTAGATGAGTGATTTTCAAGATCTGCCTCGAAGCTCCTTATATAAGACTCTTCTGGTCGCTTGGAGCATTCCCGATCTCCTGTATCCGTTCTTATGTGGCTATAACTGTCACGACCCCAGAGGTACATGCTTACTCGAAAATCGTGCAGCATCTCCCCTGTACGGCAGACAATATGGGGCAAACATACATACTATCTCACATATATAGCTTAGCCACATGCGGCTAGCATCACAACAATATATAAAAGACACAACCACGCAGTTTATAATAATTTAACGGGTGGCTCAGCCACCTTAAAACATAAAAGAAACAACAATCCAAAGAGAACTCGAATGTCTCTGATAACAACAAAATCGGTCCGAATACACGAAAACAAATAAAAGGCTAAACTCACCAAGTACCGAAAACAAAACACCCGAGCCAAAACGGAAACAACTCAACACTGGGGACTGTCAACTGGATCCTCTCCTGGCTCCAAGAAATACTTCTACCTGCTATCTGAAACAACAAAAAGGAAAACAGGGGTGGTGAGTCCGGGCGGACTCTG
Source organism: Boesenbergia rotunda (assembly GCA_024364735.1). Classification (NCBI taxonomy): domain Eukaryota; kingdom Viridiplantae; phylum Streptophyta; class Magnoliopsida; order Zingiberales; family Zingiberaceae; genus Boesenbergia; species Boesenbergia rotunda. Next base: position 10,112 of record JAGFNQ010003855.1, read on the forward strand.
CGGGTATATGAGTAGACAATAAGCATGACATAGCAAAAGGTAAAATAAGTAGAGAACTAAAAGGGTACAGTCCATAAGGAATATAAGATTTCCTAAACATGCATAACATATATAAAACAACGAGATATAAAACCGAATAACAACTAATATAAAACAGAATATAACAATAGAACCAAGAAATACATGCATGTCAATCAAGTACAACAACCATAGCTCATATAAATGCATCAAACACAAGCAAATGCATAAAAGAAATACGTATGTACATGATACAATGACATGTGTCACCCCTGACGCCAGTCAAGCCGTCAATACATCCCATCTGTGTGACCGAATGGGTAGGGCTGTGACAGCTGTACCACTCCAACAACAAATATCACATAAGGCGTGGTTGAGTGGACAGGATGCTGGGGAGTCTACACTCCAACCCTGATACATAGGGGGAGCTATACAGCTGCAATATCCCTCTAAAAACAACGGTGAGGGTGAGCCACCAATAACTCATCCCTCTAAAAACAACGATGATGGTGTCACTGTTTGGCATAACAGGACAGGTGCTCGCACTCTAATAATTACCACGATAACAAGTGGTTGAGTGAATCGAGCAACAATATGACTAACGGCGGCTTAACCAAATGTAAGCCTAACAGTCGTTAGTATGCAACGTGCAAGTATGGTGCATGCTATACGATGCACAAACAACCGAAGAAAACAACGATGCAATAAAATCCAACGAGTAAAACATGCATCGATACAACCAACCGGAAATCGAAAACCAACGGTTATGCGCCTACACTACTAGGTAGGATATTTCTAATGCCAAATAAACCTATCTGTGTTTAATGAACTTCTAAGTACTCGCGTACAAGCGGTACTTTACAGAACAGAAAATCAACAAAGGACTGTACAGAAACGAAATTTGGAATACTCGAAGATCAACGAAGAGTAAGTCTCAACGGCGATGTTTAAATAACAAACGACAAAGAACAAGGTCAAGCAACCTATCAGACATACTAAGCCATGCTTTTAAGGTAAAGAAAATTACTCGAGTAGAAAGGAGAAATACCCGCCTTTATTTCAGAAGTCCGTAAATGAGAAACTTCTACGATCAACCGAACGAGTCCGAAGTCAAGGTCCTGAGTCAATACATAAGTTTAACTAATTATACAATTAAATAAATTAGTTAAACTTCATATAAACAAAATTAAGATAAACCCTGATTACAATATCTACTTAATTAATTTAAATTAAATGATTAACTCTTAATTAACCGAATTGCCATGATTATGATTCTTTACTCCCTAATTACATTAGGGTTAACTCTACTATTAATATAGCATGGTACATAGTAAGAGATAACTAGTGACCCTGAATAAACATCTAGAAAAGAGCTTTACAAACTCACGGCAGCAAGTAGGGAAGAGACCCAACTCTAAGAACAAAACCTCACAACCTATCATGCTTACGGCAAAAGAAAACCAAGACCAAACATATAGGGTCAAAAGTCATTAACATCCCAAAACTAACACGGACTCTTCAGGCTTCCAATTTCACCTGATAAAACACTCCAACAACCACAAATTCGCAGCCCAAAACCAAGTGAACAAAACTCTACCAATATCAATAGGTTCCATGCCGAAATCCTAAACAACCTTACAAGAGATCCACACTAAAAACACATTCATCAAAATCATCCCATGAACTGCAATCTAGTTCTACAAGGGGGAAGAAACCAACTACAATAATGGAAAAGCAATTATCCATCAACACCCAATCCTTACCCCAATTTCTTGTCGGCGCAGTAATCCCCTGTCCACTACGGATCAAACACCGAGCAAGGCAAAACCTTCTGTTGGTGCAGTTTGCACTAACGGTCAAACTCGGGTTTTGATGTATGACAAAGTGGTTAAAGTTAGGGTTGTTAGTGTTTAACCCCTTTACTAAGTGTGCAGGGTTGAAAGACTTAGGACCAGACACCAGGCTGAAGTCCAGGATGGTTGAGTCCTGGCGGGAAGTCCAGTTGGGTCCGCGGGACCTGACAACTGGCTGAAGACCAAGTTGGTTGACACTTGGCAGGAAGACCAAGGTGGTTGAGCCTTGGCAGGAAGTCCTGGTGGGTCAAGAAGTCAAGTAGAGCTGCACAAGGTAAGTGAGGTAAGTCACTGGAGGAGCGAACCAGTGAGGACGCGTTCCCCTTGAGGGAACATTAGGCATCGGTTCGACCTAGGGCTCCATTTTGGAGACCCAAAGTCAGAACCAAGACAGCCAAGGCTGTGTAAATTAACTTATTAATTGCTGTTTTGGACTAACCCTGGATGCAGGACCGAAGGACTGTGTTTCTGCAGCTCAGAGAGCCTCAAAGGAGTGAGGCAGTAACTGAGCAGGGCGCCCCGGATGTTTCGGGCGCCCCAGAGTCAACCCAAAGTCAGCAGAGCAAGTAAACGCCCCGACAGCAGCACATTTGGGGGCGCCCCGCGCGCGTCGGGCGCCCCGCGTGTCGCGGGCGCCCACTGTGCCACGCCACTGGCAGCTGCAGCAGCTCACCCTCGCGAAGAAGATGAAGCCTTGACCGGTCAAACCGGGCGCCCCGCGCGCGTCGGGCGCCCCAGTCAAAGGTGATCCCGAAGAAGCAGAGATCAGCCTTGACCAGAGGGCTCGCCGGATCGAAAGCCACGTGGGGGGGGGCGCCCCGAGCATCCCGGGCGCCCCCAGCCCTATATAAAGGGCCCTCGACCCTCTTCTTCAGGACAACACTTCTTCAAAAGCCTCCAAGTTCTTCTACGCTCGCGCCTTGCTCCGGAAACGCTTCACTTCGAGCCGACGACGTCCAGCTGCCCCGAAAGAGTCAACCTACTCCGGACGTCGGTAAAAAGATAATTTTTTAATATATAGATTATTGCATTTAATTACTTGAAAGTGTGGGGTTGTCACACTTTCAATTCCTTTGTACTCGCCTACTCTATCGGTGTTTACCGGTAGAGAGTATTAGTGGATTGCCCAACGGAAAGGTCCGAGGGACCTGGGCCTTCGAGTAGGAGTCGCCGAAGGCTCCGAACGAAGTAAAAATCGTTCGTGTTTGTGTGTTCGTTTTTCGTTTCTTTCGTTTCCGCTGTGCACGCTTTTTAAAGCACTCTGATTTAAATTTAAAAGTCACGTGATTCACCCCCCCCTCTCACGTGCATCGATCCTACAAGTGGTATCAGAGCCTGGTACGCTCTGTATCGGTGCAACCACCATAAGAGCCGGGGGAAATCCAGTTTTTTTTCGAGTTTTGGTTTTTCGCTACACTTGATCTAAATTAGGTATTGTTGCCTAGATTTGGATTATTTTTTCCGTTCGTTTGATTTTACTCGAATTTGGTGCAACACCATTTCGAGTCACTCTTTCTCTCTCTTCTCCTTTTTCTACCACACTACTAATCCAAGACCTAGTCTTGGGACAAGTTTTTGTGTAGTCTATTTCAGATGGCTCAAGGTGAAGGCTATAGCACTGCCCGCCCTCCCCTCTTTAATGGGGAAGACTTTCCCTACTGGAAGAGAAGGATGGAGGTTTATCTGAAGACCGACATGGATCAGTGGTTTGCAGTTCAAACAGGCTACACACCGCCAATGGATGAGGGAAATAATGCTCCACTGAAGCCCGACAGATGGAACCCAGAGATGAAGAAAAAGGCTCAGACCGAGTTCAAAGCCCAGAACACCCTCCAGTGCGGACTTACCAAAGAGGAGCTAAACAGAATTGGACCAACCGACTCAGCAAAGGAGCTATGGGACAAATTAATTGAACTACATGAAGGCACCTCTGATGCCAAGGTAACAAAAAGGGATTTACTTTTAAATAAGTTATTTAATATAAAAATGCAGGAAGGAGAATCTGCAAGCCAACTCCACGCCCGGATCAAGGACATACTGAATGGACTCCACATGATCGGGCACAAACAGGAGAACCGGGACATCATAAGGTATGCGTTAAATGCGTTCCCTAGAAATTCACTATGGGCATCTATTATAGATGCCTATAAAATTTCTAGGAACCTTTCAAAAATTAATCTGGATGAACTATTTTGTGAATTAGAGTTGCATGAGCAAACTAACGCCAAGGTCGAGAAAGGGCTAGCTTTATTTGCAGGTTCACCAAAAGAAGCCAAATCAAAGAGAAAAATTCAAGAAGAAACTGAAGATAAGTCAGACTCTGACTCAGATGAAGAAGAACAACTGGTGAACTTGGTAAGAAAAATGTTCACCAGAAGGAAGAACAAATTTTCAAAGAAAGATATTCAAAAGGTAATGAAGCCCTCCAGCACTGAAGGTAAAAGCAAAATGATCTGCTTCGGCTGTAACAGAAAAGGGCACTTCAAACATGAATGCCCTTACAAGAAGGAGAACCAACCCACTAAGAACAAAAAGAAGAAGGCTCTTCAAGCCACGTGGGATGAAAGCTCGGACGATTCCGACGATGAACAACCGAAGAATGCAAGCTACCTCGCACTGATGGCAACCGGACCAGAATCGGACTCGGAGCAAGACGAGGATTCCGAATACGAGTCGAGCCAAGAGATCGGACTATTTTCAGACGGCTCTACTAAGGTATATTTAGATTCAGTAAATGAAAAGTTCTTTAAAATTATTTCTGTCTTAAATAAAAAATTGCTTGCATCTGAATCTAGAAATGACCAGCTCCTTAAGGAAAATCAAGACCTTAAGGAGCAATTAATTAATACCAGAACATTAACCGAACAAACTCAAAATCAAAAATTAATTGAGCTTGAAACTGAAAACTCAACCCTAAAGGGCGAAGTCCTAAAACTTAAGGATCTACTAGCAACTTTCACAACCCGATCCAAGAACCTTGACCTTATTCTTGGATCACAAAAGGGCATGTATAACAAATCTGGGATAGGATATAAATCAAGATCGAACCAAAGATCCTTTATCTCCTTTATCCACCCCCGCAAAAATCAACGAAAAGCGTGGGTTCCGAAAGCTTATCTAACAAAGCAAGTAGGTCAGAATCAATTTTATGTCCCAAAAAGGGACATCCATTACATTGACCCTAGACATCCAATCTACAATTTAGGGGGAGGCTCCAAACTAGTTGGCACCTCAAAATCAGCCTTTGCCCAGGTGGGCACTTAGGACTAGCTTCAAAGTTAATTTGACTCTTGTACTATTTAGTACCAGGGTTTTCAATGAGTAAGTTAAAAGTCCAACTTCTGTAAGCGGCTTTGCCTAGAAAATGGTTGTTGCTCCAATAAGGCTTCGGCCAAAGAAGGCCACTGTGCCTCGCCATGGCCTAGAAGCCAATTATTGAAGTGTACTTTTAACTTACTACTTGTTGAACTTGGATCTAACACAAGGTCAAGTTAACTTTTCTAAACAAACTCAACATCATCTCACAAAATCATAGGACTCCCTTGATTGATGACTTAGACCGAGTGAGATGAATAAGGATAACCAAATTCAAATTATTGATTGATAACTCAACATTCAAATTCAAATTCAAATTCAAATTCAAATTCAAAAATTAAAATTAAAATTAAAATTAAAATTAAAATTAAAATTAAAATTCAAATTAAAATTAAAATTCAATTTCAAAAATTGAGATTAAAATTAAAATTCAAATTCAAATTAAAATTAAAATTCAATTTCAAAAATTAAAATTAAAATTCAAATTAAAATTAAAATTCAAATTAAGATTAAAATTAAAATTCAAATTCAAATTCAAATTAAAATTCAATTTCAAAAATTAAGATTAAAATTAAAATTCAAATTCAAATTCAAAAATTAAAATTCAAAATTCAAATTAAAATTAAAATTCAAATTAAAATTAAAATTAAAGTTAAAATTCAAAAATTAAAATTAAAATTAAAATTAAAATTCAAATTCAAAAATTAAAATTAAAATTAAAATTAAAATTCAAATTAAAATTAAAATTAAAGTTAAAATTCAAAAATTAAAATTCAATTTCAAAAATTAAGATTAAAATTAAAATTCAAATTCAAATTCAAAAATTAAAATTAAAATTCAATTTCAAAAATTAAGATTAAAATTAAAATTCAAATTCAAATTCGAAAATAAAAATCAAATTCAAAGTCAAACTTAACATAACTCAAATTTAAAATTCAAACTCAAGTGTTTAAATCTTTTTAGATTTTTCAAAAACTCAACCTAGGTCTAAACCGTTTACTTAACTGTAGGAAAATAAATGGATCATTGACAGTGGATGCTCCAGACACATGACTGGGGATCCCACCAAATTTACAGAACTCAAGTACAAAAGACTAGGGACTGTTGCTTTTGGAAACAACGGTAAACTTAAGGTAATTGGCCTAGGCAATATTGAACTTGAGTCTGATTTCATAATAACAAATGTATTACTTGTTGAAAATTTCAACTTCAATTTACTAAGCATTAGCCAATTGTGTGACACTGGTTATAAGGTTAGGTTCCTATCCAATGAATGTCTGATCAAACACAATGACAACCCAAACATCACACTTAGAGGACTTAGGCACAATAACATTTATGAAATTAAGTTAACCTGTCCCTTAGAAAACTGCCTCTTAACCCATAAGGATGAGACTTGGCTCTGGCATAGGAGACTTTCACACACTCACTTCAGAAAACTACCTAAACTAAATGGTTTAGTTAGAGGCCTACCAAAGTTATCTAACCTTGAGTCAACCTTATGTAATGCTTGTCAACAAGGAAAACAAACTAGGTCAACCCACAAACCAACTAATCAAACTCAAACCAAGTCAATTCTGGAATTAATTCACCTATACTGCCTAGTAATTATAGATGACTATTCAAGATTTACCTGGGTAAAATTCTTAAAAAATAAAGATGAAACGTTTGATATACTCACTCAATTTTGTAAATTAACAGAAAATGAAAAGGGGATTAAAATCAAAAGACTTAGGAGCGATAATGGCGGAGAATTCAAAAATCACAAATTTAATCAATTTTGTCTAGAAAAAGGCTACCATCACGAATTCTCTTGCCCCAAAACACCTCAACAAAATGGAGTTGTAGAAAGAAAAAATAGAACACTACAAGAAGCAGTAGAACAATGCTTAATGAA
>JAGFNQ010003855.1:17934-77483 GCA_024364735.1 Boesenbergia rotunda
CAACTGATAGCTCATCATTATGAGTATTGGTTGTGGGTCTAGACTAGGTGTCTCTGTAATGTCTATTGGAGTTTCTTAAACTTCATCAAGTTCAATGCCACTCTCACTGTTTTCTTGTAAAAGAAATTCTTTTTTCAGAAATACAGCATGCCTTGAAACAAACACCTTTTGTTCCAAGGGATGATATAATTGTTAACCCTTCGTTTCCTTAGGGTATCCAATAAATAGACATTTATCAGACTTAGCATCCAATTTGTCTGATACAATCCGCTTCACATAAGCAGGACAACCCCATATCTTAAGGTGAGTTAAGTGGGGTTTCTTACTATTCCATGTCTCATATGGAGTAGTAGAGACTACCTTGGTCGGGACTCTGTTTAGCAAGTAAACAGCTGTCTTAAGTGCATAGCCCCAAAAGGATTTTGGAAGAGTTGTATGATTCATCATTGACCTAACCATGTCCATCAAGGTTCGGTTGCGCCTCTCAGATACACCATTATGCTGTGGTGTATACGGCGGAGTCCATTGGGATAATATCCCATTGTCCCTAAGATAATCTTGAAACTCTTGACTTAAGTATTCACCACCCCAATCAGATCGAAGTATTTTAATACTTTTGACAAGCTGTTTCTCTACTTCATTTTTGAACTCTTTGAATTTCTCAAAGGCTTCAGATATGTGTTTCATCAAGAACACGTACCCGAATCGTGAGTGATCATCGATAAAGGTGATGAAGTAGCTATAGCCTCCTTGTGCAAGAGTTGACATTGGTCCACATACATCAGTATGTATTAGACCAAGCAATTCTCCCACTGGATTACCTTTTCCGGAAAAGGGTAATTTAGTCATCTTGCCTTTTAAACATGATTCGCATCTATCAAATAAACCGGGTTCAAATGATTCCAAAATTCCACATCGGTGTAATTCGGTCATGCATTTCTTACTTACATGGCCAAGACGACAATGCCAAGTCTAGGAGTCTATTCGATTATCTATTCGAGCACGTTTATTGCTAACTTCGATATTGAAAACGTCACTGGATAAATCTAACGTGTAGATGTCATTGCACAAAGTTCCATTCCCATAAAGAACGCCATTTAAAGTTATGTAACAACAATTGTTACTAAAAGTTAAATGATAGCCCTTTTCATTCAAACATAAAATAGATACAATGTTCTTTATTAACGAAGGAACAAAATAACAATTATCCAATTCTAAGATACATCCAGTGGGGAGCTTTAGCAAATATGTTCCGATGGCAACAGCAGCAATCTTTGCTCCATTTCCAACTCGCAGATTTGCTTCTCCTTTGACAAGTCTTCTTCTATTCCTTAGCCCCTGTATGTCATTACATATATGTGAGCTACACCCAGTATCAAGTACCCAGGTATTTGAGTAAATAGAGTGACATTCAATAACGAAGATACTTGAAGAGGATGGGGCATCGGATGCCTTATTCTTCATGGACTCAAGATAAATCTTGCAGTTTCTTCGCCAGTGACCCTCCTTGCCACAATGATGGCAAGTTCCTTTTGGTTTCTTTTCAGTCTTTTTGGCCTTTTTCTTCTTTCCTTTATTCTATTCTTTGGCCTTCCTCTTAGATCCTTTCTTCGAGGAACCAACTAACAGTACCGCCTTTTGATCTGGCTTTACAGAAGGCTCCACAGTCTTCAGCAGGTTGAGCAACTCGGGAATAGTGGTCTCTAGTTTGTTCATCCGATAGTTCATCACAAATTGTGAATAACTTTTGGGCAAACAACTCAGAATTAAGTCAATACTTAGTTCATGATCCATTGCAAAACCGAGTGTGTTCAGTCGCTCAATGTACCCCAACATCTTTAGCACAAACTGCGAGGCAGAAGTGCCTTCCTGCATCTTAGTGGTGAAGAGGAGTCTGGAGACTTCGAACCTTTCGGATCTCGCCTGCTCTTCAAACAACTCATGAAGATGGAAGATGATGGTATAAGCATCCATATGCTCATGCTGCTTTTGCAGCTCAGGTATCATAGAGGCTAGCATGATGCAACTCGCAAGTTCAGAATCGGTCACATGTTTCTGATAGGTCACTAGCTGGTCTGGAGTTGCACCTTCAGGAGGTTGGTTAGGAAGTTGATCTTCAAGGACATAAGCAAGCTTCTCTGACTTGAGGACTATCCTCAGGTTTCGAAGCCAGTCCATGAAGTTTGGCCCAGTCAGTTTATTGGTGTCCAAAATGGAACGCAAATTCAGAAAAGACATGATCGAGTGATTAACCTAGAAACACAAATTGAGCTTATGTGAGAAGAATGATAAAGAATGTATCAATATACATTAATTAAAATCCTATTTATTTATCAAATTGAATAACCCTTTTTATCTATTCGAGAGATTGTAGGAGCATCTCCAAATAGGTTGATATTCAACCATAAATAAGAACAACCATGGTTGTGGCCATCAAGTTTTTCTTAGCTATGAAGGTAGGTAATTATACCGATTACACATCACATATATGTAACTATCACTTTATGCTATCAACTAATTGAATGTTTGCATAAATCATTGGGTTGTTAATTCATTAACAAGTATGCAACTTTATACATAGCACCCAACTGCACCTCTCTTTGCATCGACCTTGGCTGTGGCACAACAAATCGATGCTCCAAGCTTAAGGCTGACCCATTAATCAAGAAATAGTTTTAATATGGTTGGAGCTCATTCAACCGTTTAGTCAGGCTTGGATGTGTCCAACAACTAAAACTAAGGATTGACCTCTGACTCCAACTATATTATCCATAAACTAATTCCATGGTTTGAACATGTTGAGGTTCAAGCCGGGCATGGATGTGTCCATCAACCCAAACAAGAAACAAAACTCCGATTCTAACCATATTAATGGAATGTGTTGGCTTAATATTTTGTAAGGGGTTTTGGGTCTCATCCTTTCTTTTCTAAACACATTCATGACATGAAATTATGTCATGACTAACGATTTCCTTAATAAAGTAGGTATCTGACTTAATTTATCAAGTCTCATTAATTAAATTAGGAACCAGATTTCCTAATTCCAATTTCATACTTTATTCAAGGAATTATTTTGGGAAACAATTTCCTAAATTATCATAATCAATTTCGGAAATAATATGTTTAAGACTTTGATTTCTCTAAATCAAATCTTGTTAAATTAAGAGACAAATCCCTTAATTTAACTACATATTATTTTCATGAAAATCTCATTTAAGAAACTCTATAGAAAACCATTTTCCTAATTAATTTTGGAGACAACAATATGTTAGAGCATCACCTCTTAAATCAAATTTCCAAAATTTGATCACATATTTTCTTCATGGATTAAATTAATTAAAACAAATCGTTTTCTAAGGGTGGCTCCCCGAGGCTCAGATACCCAAAGAAAAGTAATTTGTTGTAAATCCAATTTGGACGGCTCCCCGAGGCTCAATCCAAATCAAACATGACAATTTCATTTAAAATTGGGAAATTAAATTACAACAACTAACATTAAATTGAACGGCTCCCCGAGGCTCAATCCAAAATAAAGAATTTTGTTGTTAATTTAAAAACCAATTCAAATTTAATTGTCAATTAACTGTCCATAAATTTGTCTAGACTTTCTTGAAAGAAAGTGCCCAAAATTTCGAGATTTCATAATAGGTTTTCAGAATAATTGTAAGTTTTTGGTACAAAGAAAACTTACATATTTCCAAAATTGGAAAATTTCTAAAATAGAAAAATTTCCAAAATTGGAAAGTTTCCAAAGATGGGAAGTTTTCACAATTATCATAAAATTTTTGGAAACTAGGATATTTCAAAAGTTTGCGAAATTTCATGAGGATTTCCAAACTTAGAAATTCCTAAATCTAAAATTTATTATAATTGGAAAGTTTCCATAATTGAAAATTTTTTTTCCCAAAATTGAGATTATGACAAAGTTTTCCGCAAAACAATTATATGATTATGTCGAACACTAACCGGCTCTGATACCACTGTTGGGACCGGGTGCATGTTGACAAGGATACGGGTTCGTAAAATTTTAAATTTTTACGTGCAGCGGAAGAATTTGCATAAAATAATTTCTCAAATTACTTTAACCACGTATCTAGCATGCAACCTTATGATGTGTTGACATGATCATAAATTAAAACTTTGCTGAAAAGTAAACTAATTTACTAATTACCTCGCGTAACTCGAAGTAAGGGACGAGATCCAACCATAGCGTCCCTTGGAAGCTTCGCCTCTATTCGTGTCCACGCCGAGTTCTCTTCGGGATGACTTCGCAAAGTCACGAGTTTTGTGCCGACGAGAACTACTAGATTCTCTAAAGGCACAACTAGAAGAACAAGAGAAAAGAATGGAAACTAACCAACAAGAAACAGAATCAAAATTCCGGGAAGAGAGGAGTCGCGATCTGCTTCTTCTTCTTCTTGTTTGGCTTCTTCTTGGTGATGGCAACCCACGGCAACCCTTGGAGAAGGAGGTGCGCCGGCCCTAGGAAGAGGAGGCGCCGGCCCTAGTTGGAGGAAGCTTGGGCGCCGGCCCTAGGATTAGGGATGTGGGCGCCGGCCCTAAGGGGAAGGGGGAAGGAGAGAATAAGAGAGAGAGAGGGAGAGAATTAATCATTTGATTACTCTATTAGGAATTAAAGGCTTGCCTTTGGTTCCTTTATATAGTAGTATCTCCCTTGTCATGTCTCCCTCTTAACGGAATTTTCGTAACAAATTTATCCTATAAATTCTCTTATGAATTATTCCGTTTAAGACAAGTTTTATTATAACTAATTTTATAATAAAACAAATACCTTCTCTCCTTTTATTATGGAATAAATTTTATAAGAAATTTATAAACTTTCTTATTATGGAAAAATCAATTCATAATTGATTTTATAAAATTAAAATAAACCATTTCATGGATCATTTTAATTTCCATAAAAGAATAAATTTCTATAAATTTATTTATATAAATTTCTTTACACAAATTTATTTATCCATAATTTATAAAACAAATCGCGCTAGATTTATTTTATTAATTAAACCAAATAAATTGGTTTTATCCCCTTTTAATGGCCGGCCAAACCAAAGGGGGTTAACACCCTCTTTGGCCGACAAAATCGAGCCGAACCGATCGCGAATTAAACTCATTTAATTCGCCCAATAAGCCTTCAAAAGACTTAGCCATTTTAAGTTTCCGTTGCGCCTCTGATTAACTCAGATTCGACTTATTTCTCTTGATTGGAAAATCCAATTTTCAACTCGTTTTAAATCCCTCGGATTACTCGTAGTGCGTGTGACTAAATAGGCTTTCGATTTATGTTGGTCGTCTATAATTAACCAATTATAGAACGGTCATGAGTGGCACCTAGTAGTACATCATGACCCCCAATTAATCGAAAGATCAACGGTTTGACCTCAGAAGTAATTCCGAAACCCTTCAGCAGCTCTAATGAATCGTGCCCCATTCCCTTCACCATTTTATACCCACTTGGTTCAGGACATGGTCTGTTTGTGTCAGTCCCCACTAGACTGACTACGTCACACCTAGCCCAAGTAGTGTCTTTCTCGTCCTTTGAATTTCTAATTACTCTCATGTATTTAAGAGACTCACACTCTAAACATGATATGCTCTGGCCAGAGGCTTTGAGTAACAATCCGACGATAGGCCTGGGTATACTTCTCCTCGCAAGGAGTGGTGAATCCTTTGTAGGCTGTTCAAACATCTTCGGGCACTTCGGCTTATACCCAATCATCCTGGGTCCACACCTCCTTGGAGATGCTTGCTTAAGATGTTAAAGTATAAGTCTCCATGACCAAGATGACTTGAACACCGCAAGTCAAAGAAACATCGCACTTAAGCTGCAGTAAGAACTTCATTGACATATCTGTATAGATAACCATATGCAGTTTTACAGCTAGTCACTCCAATGAACTAGTTCCCTTAACTAGCATCCATGTTTATCTCCGGACATCCCAATGTCACCAGCCAGTGAGAATCAGCTGATTAGAGAACAACCTATGCTAGTCTCAACAGAATTGATAGTGTCCGTTTTTATCAATTCATCGACTAGGGATACTTTCAATACTTCACAATTGCACATGTAGAGATAATCACTAGTTGTGATCCCATCACAAATTCTCTTATGCTGTGAATTATATTGCGGGCATTCAGTAGATGAGTTTAAGAACCCAATCAAATACACAAACATGTATACTCAAATAGTGAATTATCATTTATTAAAATAAATGTTTACATTCATAAGGCGATTGCCTTAGGACACTTCTCTCATATTACTAACAGGGAAGCCGGAAAATAATCACCTTAAAATCAAAACTATTACAACCCGACCCGCTCCTCGGGCCGAAATCAGGCTCCAGGAGCTCAGTGCTCAAAAAGAGACATCTATCCAGGTCGGGGGTTGTTATAACTGTGGATTAGCATTAGGAGGAAGGACTTGGTCTTTCTTTAGCTTATCAATAGCCCCATGGAAGCTCTGCTGCAATCGCTCCATAACCTGGTCAGTCATAATCGCATGAAACTCCTCTGACTCCAGAAACTTCGCCTTCCAATTGGCCTCAGCTACCTCAGACCTAGAAGTGCTAGCACGGAAGCAAGAAGTTTGGCCTCAGCAGCTTCCAGAGAACGCCTCACCCACCTAAGCTCCGCGGGCGTATCATCGTGTTCAAGCAAGGCCTCCCGGAGCCTCTCCGACACAGCCCGCTCGTCCGAACGAGCTTGGATCAGGTCGTCCTCAAGGATAAAGGCGCGGTCGATGGCCAGTAGAAGGTCCGACTCCATCTGGGCTGACAGCCTCTTCTCTCTCTCCTGGAGTTGATCTCTCTCCTGCGTCACCCGAAGAAGATCCCGGGTAACCGATATAGCCTTCTCAGACACTAGGTGTTCTCGGTGCCAAGAGCTCTCAAGGGCCTGCTCCGTGTCTTGCAAGAGCTTCCTCAGCTGCTCTACTTCTTCGCGGAGAGCTCTGTTGATGTTGGCCTGCATCACCCCGACCCGATGCTCGAGGCTCGCGGTATCCTCCGCCTGTAGGGCTCATTGGAGTAAGACCTCCACTTGGGGTCCGGAATACAGGCCCCGACCGATCACCAGGCAATCCTCTGCTGCCTACCATTACACCAAAAGATCAGCCGTCGGACTAGAAAGCAGTCAAATACCATAATACTTCGCACCTACAGAAGGGTCTTCCGAAGACTGGCCAGGGGCCCAGCAGAGGCTCACACGGCTACCTCGGCAGGAATGTTGGGCATATCGCCCCGCTCTTCGAGCGGCGAAGAGAGTGGGCGAAGGGGAAGTCGCTGGATGGCCGGAGCTTCAGTAGGCACGTCGGAGTCCTTCCCCTCCGAACTGGGAGCCCCCTCTGGCAAAACCTCCTCAGTTGGAATCTCCGTCAATGGCACCGCGGAGGAAGACTGTAAGGAGGCCTCCAACGCTGCATCCAATCTCTCATTGAGTCGATCCAGTTTCAGACAGAATTGAGTACGCAACGTCTCCTTACCCGTCGGAGGGACGACCGGTTCGACGAACAGGAGGGGGGCAGCCGGGTGGCCGCCTCGGGAGTGAAAACGGACGAAGCCAATGCTGGCGTAGCTACCTCGGCAGGCAAAGCCGTCTCTTCAGGCACCGGAGGCAGGGGAGAAGAGTGAGCGTGACATCGCTTCTTCCAGGAAGGGCCCAGGCCCTTGGGAAGCCGCCGCTTCTACCGACTGAAGGACTGGCTAGCCGACGGAGTGACTGAAGAGGTAGATTTGTCGTCCCCCTGGTTAGGACTGTTGCACCGGGAAAGGAGCCACCCCGGAGGGAGGATCCATTGCAGGAACAGCTGGTTGGGTCAGAGGCGCTGGCTCTTCGGCTAGTGGGGATGTAACAGTAATCCCAACCCCCTCAGGCTGTGTGACCCCACAAGGCGGGATAGCGGGCCCCTCGGTGAACTCGACGGGGGCAGAAGGGGTGTCAGAAACAATCGGAGGGGGGGTTCAGGGCCTCCTTGTTGGCCTCCTCCCACTTGATGAGTCGGCTCATCGTCTTGGCATACATGACTTCCTCTGCAGAAGCCGAATAGAAAAAGCATCAGTCGGAACCAATGTGCATGGAAAAAAAGAGACGAGCATACCTAGGTGGGGCTGATCTGCGTTACTTTAGGGCTAAGGCCCGCCTGGTACATAAGCTTTCGCTCTGCACTCGCCCCGGGCCACTGAACTCCATACCCCAAAGTACCTCTCTAGCATGATGATACGCGGGGATGTGAAGAAAGCCCTCTAAGAGGGGCGGAGTCGGCAAATCCACTATCCAACACAGAGGGCTGAAGGGCAGTGACGATAGGCGAATGAAGAAGAATTTCTCCTTCCACCTTTATGCGAAGAAGGAAATCCTCCTAGAAACTTATGGCTCGGATGGGTCGCGAAGCTGAAAACGCCTCTCGATCCTATCGGGAGGAAGAAGGAATGAAAAGATGGGGAGCCAAAGGGAGACCGAAAAGCTTGAAAATAATGTATGCCCCCCATCTGAGCGAAGGTATTAGGAGTCATCTGATGCAATAGAATGTAAAATAAGAAGCTATGTTTGTGAAGAAGGGGGGATGGGAAAACGAAGTCCTAGCTCCATCTGTCCTAAGAAGAAGGTCAGCATGCCTGCTGGTGGCTCCACGGGATTCTGGTCCACGTTAAGGATGACCATCATCATCTCGGGCGGGACCCCATAGGCCTCAATGACTGCTTGTAGGGCCTCTGGCCTCACTCTCGAAGAGGCGGATTCGTACCATTCGCTCGATAGCCCTCCATGACCCCCAGACAGAAAGGGAGAAGAAGATGAAGTACTCACATACAGAAGAAGCTCTACAGGATAGAACGTCGAAGTGCACCCAGTCACCGAACCAGAAATGGAGGCTAGTGTCTGCTTTCTCCCCCTTTTTATATCTCGGCAGGCATTCGCGTGGGGCACAATGGGTAGAGGACGCGCGGAAAGCCAGGAACCGCTTCGCCCAGACGGACGATCGTCACGAGCTAGCTGTACCCGCACACGACCAAGGGGATTGGGGAGGATAGCCGTTATAATACGTGGCATTGCGGCACTCGCATGAAACATCCTGCCACCCTCCAGAAAGGAGATCATGCACCTTTAATCACGGGGAAAGAGGCACCATTATAAACCTTCGGGAAGCGGAAAACCCTTTCTGGGGAAAGCACTAAAAGGGAGATTCCTGGGAACTCTGGATGAAAGAGATACGATCCAGAAAGTTTTCTCTGCTTAAAGCGAAAAGCTTAGGCGAATGCAGCTTCTTCATCCCGGCACTAGTCCGATCAGTCAGCCACACTTCCTTCGATCAGACTTAAAGGGAGGGACTTGTGATGGGGCTGAATAGCCCGTGCCCGACACGAGGGATGAAGAAGCCAGGGACACGACTTAACCTCTCCCCTCGGGCCCTGGGGCCTCCCCCCCCCCCTTTCGGGGGTGTGCTCAGGAAGGTAAGGCCCCGAGAGTACTTCGGGAGATATCGCACCCAAAGACCCCCGAGCTCACCTCGGGAGGCGGAGTCCTCGCGGCAGCCGACCTCGAGAATCCCGAGTGTCCCAACCAGATAGAAAAGGATAACAAAGCGGACCGTTTCAAAGGATACCCCCTTATCACCGAAAGCAGGGGGTGCGGCTTGAATACCAGAAACGTGGTGCCGCTAAAGGGGGCACGACTAGTCTGCCAACACCGGTATAAAAGGCAGTTCAACCCCTCCGGTAAGGGGACTACGATCTCTCCTCTTTGCAAACTATCTTTCTTTCTCACTACCAATCGGACAACTTACTAACTTGAGCGTCGGAGTGGACTCCGTCGGATCCCTACCGACGTGTCCCCCTAACACTTGTGTTACTTTCACAGGACCGCCCTCCAAAGCTCCTCAGCGACGTAGTCGTCCCTGCCTGGGCTAAACCTCAGTGACTGGCTGTCGTCGACGACTCCTTCCGGAACAAATATATTAGGTACGAACATCTAACATAATAAATGATGATTAATATGTACGATATTACTATTTTAGAAATTTGAGGGTCAACATATGATAAAGTCTGTGTGTTCGTCCTTCCCTATAGTATTCGAGTTAGTAACTCCTATAATTTACCTTTTTCGTAATGACATGAGATGGATTGGCGGAGATGTAGGAGAAAACAAATCGTCTTTTGTAATTTTAGTATTATTTTTTTATTTGATTAGGATTTAATATTTAAGTTTATAATTTAAGATTTAGTATTTATATATTATATTTAGATTAAAGAAGTGAAAATATTTTTTTAAAAAAAACTAATTGCTAACTGGGTTTGTGTTCGTCCTCTCAGCAACGAGAGCAAAGAAAATAATTATTTTCGAACTGTTCTTTTCTCATTTATTTGAATAAAATATAAAAGAAGATCAATTTAATCCATTTTAAATAATTATTTTTTAAAAAATTGACCAACAAGAATCAAGAAATTAAAAAATATAATAATAACCATTTGCACTACTTTTGGAATCAAGATCTAGTTTTGTTCATTTTTGAGCAACACGAAGTTTGCAAGTTTTAGGCTGTAAATAAATTAACAAAATGAATTCCTAAAAAATTATTTGCATTCGCTCAATAGTTTAAACTATTTTAAAAAAAAAAACAAAGAGACTTGTGAGTTTAGTTGATTAGTGTTTATAATAATTATATTTTTGTTTTTTATTACATTAAAAATAAATAATAATAATAATAACAGGAGAAGGCCACGAGAACTAACGTGGGCCTGATATAATTCATATATCAGGCCCATTGGGCCCGATATATAGTTCTATATCAGGCCCAATGGGCCCAATATTAAATTTTTTTTCGATTCTTCGTTATTAGATTTTAACATCTCGGAGAAGTCCAAATAAATAATGGATAGCATATTTAAACTCCTTGTAACCTCAGAAATCCACGAGAACTAAAATTTATGAAATCGGAGCTCTCTAAGTCTATTAGTGGGGTTTGGTCAAAATCCACTGATTTGACCTAGAGAACTCGGATTGCAAAAATTTCAGTTCTCGTAGATTTTTGAGGTTACAAGGAAATATGATATTCATTATTTATTTGGACTTCTTCGAAGTGTTAAAATGTAATAAAGAAAAATTAAGAAGATCACACATTAAGACTGTTGGGCATGATATGGAATCATATCAGGCCCAACGTGGGCATGATATGATTCAATATCAAGCCCCATGTGTGGGTTTCGATCAAAATCTACTAATGAACCCTAGAGAGCTCCGATTGTATCCGTTTCAGTTCCTATGGATTTTTTAAATTGTAAGGAGTTCAAATATGTTATCCGTTGTTTATTTTGGCTTCTCCAAAGGTGCTAAATTGAAATAATAAAAAATAACAAAAAATTACATTGGGTTTAATATGAAATTAGATCAAACCCAACATTGAATTTTTTTAGTTCACAATGCATAATGTATATTTTTGGATTTAATTAAAGTTTATAATGCGTGAAGAATTTGACAACTAAATATGAGATTTGGTTTAAAGAAAATCTTTTTGTTAATTAAACAAAACTCATTCATATCAAATCCACGTTGGGCCTGATATGAAAAAATATCAGGCCCAACGTGTGCCTAATACGAATCATATCAGGCCCACGTTTGGTATAAAATTTTTGATATCAGACCCATGTTGGGCCTGAAATTTTTGATATCAGGATCACGTAGGGTCTAAAATTTTACATATAAAAAAAATGAATAAGAGAGAAGAGGAATGAAAAGACATGTTACATGCATAAGAGAGAGAAAATGAAAGAGAGTTTGCATGCATACATGAAAATCAGATTTGTCAGAAAGATAAAATAGAAAGAACAGTAAAAACACAAATATTAAATAAATTGCCAACTCGGATTGATCACATCAAACGAATATTAAAGAACATTTTTATTGTTTTAATACAACAATCCAGTTTAAATAAAACGAATATTAAAGCTGTAATTGTCACGCCCCCAGAGGCACATGCTTCCTCGAAAATCGGGCAACATCTCCCCTGTACGGCGAACAATATGGGGCAAATATACATAATATCTCCACCAATATAGCTCAGCCACAAGCGGCTGGCATCACAACAATAGGAAATAGACACAACCACGCAGTTTATATTGAAACAAAATAAATGGATGGCTTAGCCATCTTAAACATAAAAGAAAGTCTACATACCAGTAATAACGTCAAAAATCCAAACCGATACTTGACAAGGAAACTAACTGCGGAAATAAAACAGACACTAGAACAAACCGACACTGGGACTGAGGGACTGACAACTGGATCATCTCCTGGCTCCAAACAAAATATATCTACCTGCTACCTGAAACAACAAAAAGGAAAGCAGGGGTGGTGAGTCCGGGCGGACTCTGCGAGTATATGAGTAGACAAATAAGCATGGCATAAATAAGATACAAAATAAGTAGAGAAACAACAGGGTACAGTCCATAAAAAATATAAGATTTCCTAAACATGCATAACGTATATAACCCAACAAGATATAAACCGAATAACAACCGATATAAAACAGAATATCAACTAAACAGGTAAAAACATCGCTACAACAATAAAAGCAGAATATACATGCATGTCAATCATGTGCAACAACTATAGCTCATATAAATGCAACAATCACAGAAAAATGCATAAACGAAATACGTATGCAGATGATGCAATGACATGTGTCACCCCTGACGCCAGTCAAGCCGTCAACACATCCCGTCTGTGTGACCGAGTGGGTAGGGATGTGACAACTGTACCACTCCAACAACAACAATAATACCACATAAGGCGTGGGTGAGTGGACAGGATGCTGGGGAGCCAACTACTCCAGAAACCCCGATACAAAGGGGGAGCCACCAACAGCTCTAATATCCCTCTAAAAACAACGGTGAGGGTGAGCCCCAACAGCTTTAATATCCCTCGAAAACAACGGTGAGGGTGAGCCCCAACAGCTCTAATATCCTTCGAAAACAACGGTGAGGGTGTCACTGTTTGGAATAACAGGACAAATGCTCCCACTCTAACCACTACCACGACAACAAGTGGTTGAGTGACTCGAGCAACAATATGACTAACGACGACTTAACCAAATGTAAGCCAACAGTCGTTAGTATGCAACGTGCAAATATGGTGCATGAAATACGATGCACGAACAACCGAAGAAAACAACAATGCAACAAAATCCAACAAAATACACGATGCATCAATACAATCAACCGGAAACCAAGAACCAACGATTATGCACCTACACTACTAGGTAGGGTATCTCTAATGCCAAATAAACCTATCTGTGTGTAATGGACTTCTAGGTACTCGCGTACAAGCGGTACTTTACAGAACAGAAAACCAACCGAGGACTGTACAGATACGAATTTAGGAATACTCAAAGTTCAACGAAGAATAAGTCTCAACGGCGATGTTTAAATAACGACAAAGAACAAGGTCAAGCAACCTATAAGACATAAACTAGCCATGCTTTAAGGTAAAAGAACTACTCGAGTACAAAGGAGAAGTACTCGCCTTTTATTGAAGAATTTCGTAACGAGGACCTTCCACAATCAACCACACGTAAACGATCAAAGTCCTGTGTCAAATGCCAGATTTAGCTATTCATACATTTAGTAAAATAGCTAAATTAACTACTAAACAAAATTAAGATCTAAACCTAACTATAATATTCATTTAATTAAATCTTGAACGACTATAATTCTTTCTTAACATAATTATCACAATTAGGCTAATCGCCAAATAAATCAAGCATTCAATTAATTAACTTTTGTTGCTAACATACTATCGTTTCAACTCTGTGAGGTAAGATATCCATGCAAAACATATGAGTATAGCTTTTGTCCATGCATTCCTAAGTTGCTACATTCACAGAAACCTCCAAAATGAAACCTAAGTTGCTGCATTCACAGAAACCTCCATAATGAAACCTAACAAGGACAAATGCAGATCTCCTACCCGAATTTGCATGGCATCAAGCCCAACTCAATGCATAACCATTAAAATTCGATCACTACCCAAAAACCTAGATTCTAATTTGCCATAAACAACTCATGGCAACAACAACATAACTATCGAAAGCTAGCATAAGATTACAAAATACAACCTCAAAGCTTAATTCTGATTTAAACCAAGGAGAATACAAATCATGGCCAAGAACAAACCCTAGATTCGAATAGAACCAAAATTGAAGAAGAAATCCAAAGCAACAAAACCTTAACTGCGTCGGTGCCCAACCTGACAATTGTCGAGGCTTTTTCCGAAGAGGGGAAAACAGCACAGAAGAGAAACGGAGTGAAGAGGAAGAAAGGAGGTCTCGGGCGCGGCGGCGTCCCTCACTGCGGCGTCGGGCGTCGGCTAGGGTTGCGACGCGTCGAAGGAGAAGGCTGCGTCGGGCGAAAACTGCTCGCGCGGCGCAGCAGGCGTCGAGGCAAAGAAAAGGAACGGCTCGGGAGAATGAGAGAAATTAGGGCTTTGTAGGGTTTTATATATATATTAGATATTTGGCCTTTTGCAATTAAACCCAACAAGTTCAGTAAATTCCAACTAGGTCCCTATATTCCGAAATTTATATTTTCAACCCCTTAAAATTTGGTATTTAACAGTAATGTTACCTAATTGGTCAACTCAGTGATCACATCAAACACGAGCTCTGATACCTACCAAATCAGTATCAGATTAAACTCCATAAAACCCCGAAAAGCATTGTAAACTTGGCTCTAATACCAAAATAAATTGTCACGCCCCGAGACCAACGGAGCCGCCGATCCAATATAAAATCGAACAGCATCTTCCCTGTCCAGCGGACAATTTATATATACATACAACACATACAATTCATATATTGGTCTCAAGCCTCAAAACAGATATATATGATAATGAAAAATGACGCATCACGGTAATAAAGTTGTAAAACTCACCTGAGCTGCCCTCGGGGCAGACGTGCAGCAAAAATAACAACACAAAGTCCAACAGAGGACTCAAAAATACAATATCGTACGAATGAATCACAAATAATACAATCCACGACATGAAAAATGAATACAAACCAAAGGTAATGTTATAAAAGAAAATAAAATTCGCGGAAGCACCCATCGCTGGAGTCGTAGGGACCCGAGACTGGCAACTCGGCTCCTCCGGTGAGCTATCAACCTAAAAACGTAAACATGGTGGCGAGTTGTGAGTCCAAATGGACTCTACAGATATAGAGAAAGATATGCATGACCGAACAAATAGCTGAATAAGCTATACAGAAATAATAGGATACAGCCTCAACAAAAATATCAGACGGTGACCCATACCTTGAAGATTTCCTGGGTTCTGTCGTAGTATTGATACCATTTGGGATATTTTCTTCCTTGAAGATTTCTTGGATTATTGTTCTTAGGAGTTCTTCCACACTATAATTTTGTGAGACGGTGACCCATACCTGACAATTAAAGTGATTCTTCATGGTATTATGGCGAAAAACATTTGAGACGAGTGTAGTTTTCCCAAGGCCAGCCATTCCCCATACTGCAATTGTTGTCATCTTCTTGCAAGCATCATCATTAGTCAGCCATGAAAGCAACTTAGATTTATTCTCTTCTATCCCCACGACTTCATCTTCATCGATCAATATGGGATCACAAACTCGATAATAATGTGCGTCTCTTTCTGAATTCTTCGCAGCTACTCTATCCTCGTTGCCACTTATTGTTATACCAAATCGATCTGATCTCCTACTTGCAAGTTCAGAAAGATCTTTCTCTGTCTTTTCTAATTGAGAATCAATATCACGCCAAGCCTTGGCAAGATTCCAACAAAGATCTAACGGTGCCATGAGACAACAATTCTTCCATGTCCTTTCCCTTTGTCTTCCAACCAGATAGAGGTATTCATCGATGATGTCTTCTATGTTGAAGGCGACCTCCCTCACCTAAGTAATACACAATTAATTCATGTAAAATTTGGTGTTTTATGCATGGGATCGATCAATCGTAGAAATTTAGTAGAAGAATGATAACTCAGTTGAATGCATCGAGGAATAAAAGTCCTATAGAAGTAAAGAAAATCGCATCGCCTGTTCGATCCAAGCCTCGAGTGGTTTGTTAGCAGCAGCAGCAGTCGACCAATTAGAGCCTTCGAGAAAAGCCTGCATCACCTTGAATTCGCCGGCGATTCTATCCACGCGAGCGTAAATCTGGTCTAAATTAGGTGGGGTTGTGTGCTGCAGGAGTAGCTGAGCTTGGTCGACTGCGATTCCGCCGAGCTTGTTGATGAGGAAGGAGATGAACGCCGCCTCCATCGCACTCACTCACTGCTCTCTTTTGCCTCCTTTCAATTGCTGTGAAGCAGATGCCTGCAAAGGTGCGTTTCCTTATCGAGCAATCCAGACTCGAGAGTGTTTACCGGGGCTTAAAAAAACTCACATATTATTTTCTATAGTCATAAAAAATATATATATAATAAACTAATCTTATGAAAACTCAATAACTTTATAACTTTTAATTGATTCTAATGAATAAACAAATAGATATTGTCGTAATATATAATTAGATTGACAGTAAATTATTTTTAAATTCTCAATTACAACTTAAATTTTACAGTTAATCTCTATATCATAGAAAATTCATTTCTACAAAATTTTATTTACCTCAACTATCTAATACATATAAATTTGCTTAATAATCTTTATTTTTATATAAAAAAAATTTAAAATCAGATATAATTCTTCTCAAATTCAACTTTATCTAATTAGAATCTAATATATTTTATATTAAATTGAGTACGGTTAATTTTCAAACTCAGTTGATCGAGAATCAATCGGAGATGCTCATAGTCGATTAGACTGCTCCAATCAAATGACGATTGGACGATTGAGGCAATTGATTGAGAAGTTCTGGTCGATTAGGAAGTAATTGGTAATCGATCAATTGTATTTGTCGCGGGAGAACATAACCTTTATTTTTTATAAGTATAAAAAGTTCAAAAATAGATATAATATTCTTAAATTTAACATATTTAAATTTGAATTTTATATATATATATATATATATATATATATATATATACTATTAAATTGAGCACAATTCTTTTCCCATCTAATTTGGGAGTTCATATCAATCAATTGATTTAGGATAAATCGATTAGGTCGTACTCAATTTGATAGAAATTAAATTAAATTCTAGTTAAATGATATTAAATTTAGGAGAAATTATTATTTTATTTTAGATTTTTTATTAAAAATAAGATAATTAGATAAATCGATATGTATTAAGGAGTTGAAACAAATAAAATTTTACATGTAGAGAGTCGAAATGAATTTTTTTATATATAAAAAAATGATTAATGAGGTTGGGTAAAGTAGATTAAGGAGGAAATTAAATTTAATATTAGAGAGTTTTGCAAAATTTACCCTAAATCCATTTATTTAATAATTTTCTTAACTTAAACATGATATATGTTGAAAACTATGAAAATTTCACTTGTTTTGCTTACGTCAAAATAAACATGATTATGTATTTTTTACATTAAAAAGCGTAACTTGCATTACTGATGGCTCATTCAAGTGACTGCTTTGTCAGTGTCCGACAGTGACAGAAAAAAACCCAAAAATGATCACCACTGGACAGACTCCCCATGGTTGCCAAAGACGAATTATTCGACTCTAATATTCTCGTGAATCCGTCTCAGAATTATTATGAAAAAAATAAATTAGGAAGATTATTAACCCGGATATTATAATTAATATATGAAGAGGATGAATATATTAACTTTATCAAAATTTAATTTCAAATTTTTTAATGATAATATTTATGTATTAATCATCAGTCCATCAGACAGACTCCTCATGAACTTACATTTGAAAAGTTGATACTGCTAGGGCCTCTCGAAATGTTGAGATCACCTTTAGATTAAATATAGATGATAAAATTATGAAGAAATTTCGTCTAACAAATTAACGGATGTGAAGTAATTTATCAGTTGAATATCGATCTCAAATTTATTTACGACAACATCATTAAATAAATTGCCATGAAAATGGGGGCGGGGCTCACATTGACGGCCAATAAGTAGCTTGTCTTATTTAACCACATTATTATTATTATTATTATTATTATTATTATTATTATTATTATTATTATTATTATTATTATTATTATTATTATTATTATTATTACTTGTTGTACAACTGGCCTGGTAGTCTGCTGTTGGCTCACAGCTAGGCCGCGTGGTCCAAGCCAGTTTAATACAATAAGTCGGTTTAAATAAAATAAAAACTCAAGCTATATTATTTTACTTTCGTATTATTTTAATACAACAAGTTAGTTTTAAATAAATAAAATAATAAAGTCAAGTTGTTCTTATTTTAATAAGACAAGCCAGTTTATATATATATATATATAAAAGACATTATATTTGAATAATTGATTTTGATTTGGCCAGCTAATTAACTTGAATCTAGGCCAATTTCATTTTAAAATAATATTATTTTTTAATATATATATATGTGCCAATTTTAATTCAACCAAATCAAATCAAAATAATTATTAGTGCAAAGACTTATCACTAATTTAAATTCTAAATAGAAAATTTGTGTTTATCCTCCCAGCAAGAAAAGTAAAAGAAAAGAATTATTTTCGAGCTTTTAAGTTCTTTCTCATTATTTGAATAAAATCACAAAGAAGATCAATTTAATCAATTTCAAATAATTGTTTTTATTAAAAAGTTTGACCTACAAGAATCAAGAAATTAAAGGGAAAATAATAATAATTTGCACTGCTTATTTAGTTTTTTGTTTGATCTACAAGATTTCAGTTTTGTTCATTTTTGAGCGACAAAGGAGATCGTCATTTTTGGCATGTAAATGAACAAAGTAGATGCATAAAAGCGTATTGCCTTCGCTCAATAGTCGAAACTAAATTTAAAAAATAAACTGAGACTAGTGATCCAAATTAGTTCATTAGTGTTCATCATAATTATATAGATTTTTTTTATAATATCCTAAAAATGCAAAAGTAATTAGATTTTTTATTTATTAGATAAAATGTTTGAATTAAACTATATATATTGTAACTATTTTAACTCAAACTAAAATGATAAAAAAAATTAATAAATATGTTAAATACCAAAATTTAGGGGGTCTCTTTGTAAATTACGGAACTAGTTGTGATTAGATAAATTTGAAGGGCTTATTTATAAAATGCCAAAAACTTAATAAAACCCTAAGATTTCCTCCCGAAATCATCTTCTCCCCTTTCACCCGTTCTTTCTCCCCGACACACGCACACGCCGACTCCTTCGTCCCAAAGGTGATTCTTCGCGAGCGACGGTGAGCGGTTCTCTTCGTCGACCTCTTCTTCATCTTCTTTGTCTGCATCGACTCACACGAAAGAGGCACGCGACGTGCCTGTCTCCTGAACGCACCGCCACCCTCACACAAGCAGGCGACGCTCCTCGCGCAAACCCTAGGTGGCAACCCCTCTCCCTTGCGCAACAGCCAAAGGTCGTCAGTCCTCTCCGCCTTGTCAGTTCGGAACCAGCCGCCGACGCACCGTAGAGGTAAGGGTTGTTTGTTTTAATGGTTGTCTTGAAGGGATCGAAGATGTTTTAAGATTAGATCAGTGATGTTGCATTGGTTTTTAATCAGATAACAGTTCTTGGTGATTTTGTTAATATGGTGTTGATCACCATTGTGAGTTTCAAGTTTAGGCAGTGATCGGGTTGAATAGCCCGTGACGGGCACGTGGGATGAAAAAGCTACATGGCACGACATGACGAGTCTGAGCGACTCTCCTTTCAGAGCTCCAGGACCCCTCTCAGGGTACATGCCTTGAACAATTAGCTCAGAAAACCCCTCCCGGGATCACCCCGGGAAGTCGGGGCCCGAGACCATCTCGGGTAAGCGGAGCGCTCGTGATCACCCAGGCCAGAAGACCCCGAGATCACCTTGGGGAAGCGGAGCCCAAGCTACCTTCGACCGCAAGTAACGGTCCACCCCTCCTTCGCGGATCTACGGATAAGCATCCCCGCTAGCACGGAGTCATCACAACCCTTAAATGTTGCAACGGGTCGAAACATAATGACGGTGTGGACTGTTTGAAAGACTATCCAGTAACCGTCGAAAGGGGGCGGACATGGCATAAATCGTGGGGGCGTGGCAAGGCATCCGACGCAGGTATAAAAGGTACCACAACCCCTCTAGTAAAGAGGTTAAACATTCTCTACAACTCATATAGTCTTTTCTGCCTTATACCTTTCTTCATTGAGGCACTGACTTGAGCATCGGAGTGGGCTCCATCAGACAACCTTCGGCGTGTTCCCCTCACACTCGTGTTGATCTTGCAGGGCGCGGAGTTCCTCTCTCAATATCAACCTCCACGTGGGCTAAGCCTCAGTGACTGGCCATCGACATCGACTCTTTCCGGAACAAATTTGGCGTCGTCTATGGGAAACCACCAAAGCACCTGAAGGAGCACCGATGGCAAAGCCGGCGGAAGAACCCATGACGCTGACAAGGGAGGACCTTGACCTCCGCGAAGTCTCGCTAGAGGATCTCGCCAACCCACGAGACGATGGAGGACCCAAGGAGGATCGGAGGGAGGTCGAGAGTGAAGAGGTGCAGATTCACCCTCAACATGGAGGGGGAGTTACACGCATCGCCCTCGATCTCGTGTCGGAATTAAGAAGTCATCCTCGATCTCGTGTCGGAATTAAGAAGTCATCTCATAAACTCCCTACGGAGCCACAAAGACATTTTCGCTTGGGCCGCCGAAGAAATCAAAGCGGTTCCACCAGCGTTGGCCATGCACCACCTGCATGTTACGCTGGGAGCCCGACCTGTGAAGCAGAACAGAGGCACTTTGCCCCAGATCAAGATAAGGCTATTTGAGATGAGGTTTAGAAGTTATTAAAAGCCGGACACATCAGAGAAGTACAATCCCCGGCCTAGTTGGCTAATGTCATCCTCGTCCCTAAGCTGGGAGGCAAATGGCGGGTCTACAGCGACTTTCGCGACTTGAATAAAGTCTGCCCCAAAGATTGTTATCCCCTGCCTTGGATAGATCGGTTGGTGGATTCCACAGCCGATTATGAGTGCATCTCAATGTTGGATGCTTACCAAGGCTACCACCAAGTCCCGCTCGCTCCCGAGGACCAGGAGAAAGTCAGTTTTGCGACGGCCGATGACACGTATTGTTACAACGTCATGCCTTTCGGCTTGTGCAACGTCGGTGCCACGTACCAGTGGATGATGGACAAAGTCTTCAGACACCAGATCGGGAGAAACATCGAGGTGTACGTGAACGATATCCTAGTAAAGACTGACAAGGGAGGCGACATGATAGCCAACCTGGAAGAAACATTCGCTACCCTGAGGTCCAACAGGCTGAAATTAAACCCTGCCAAGTGTTTGCTCGAGATAAAAAGCGGCAGGTTCCTGGGGTACATGGTACAAAGAGGGGGATCGAAGCCAACGCGGAAAAGGTAAAAGCTATTCTGAATATGTCACCCCCTCGCAACTTCAAGGAGCTACAGTAATTGAATGGAAGAATCACGGCGCTGTCTAGATTTATCTCCAAATCCGTGGACAAGACCCTCCCGTTCTTCAAGATTCTGAGAAAAACAGCCAAGTTTGAGTGGGGCGACCAGTGTGAGAAAGCCTTTACAGATTTGAAGACTTATCTCGCCCCCCCATTATCTACAAACTTGTGGAAGGGGAGACCTTGTTTGTCTATCTATCAGCAGTAGAGCAAGCGGTAGGCTTGGCGCTCGTCCGAGAACAAGACCGGGTGCAATATCCCATATATTTCTTCAGACACTTTCTAAAAGATGTCGAAATGCGATACACCACGATGAAGAAATTGGCCTATGCCCTGGTCTTAATGGCCTGGAGGTTAAGGTCATATTTCTTAGCACATCCCATTGTGGTCCTCACCAACATCCCGCTCGCACGAGCCCTCACTGATCCCGAGGTTTCGGGCAGGTTAATCAAATGGACGACGGAGTTAAGCGAATACGACATCGAGTATCAGCCTCGCGCAGCTATCAAGGCCCAAGCCCTCTCAGACTTCATGTTGGAGACTGTCCTAGAGGTCGAAGCCGAAGGAATGTGGAAGATCTATATGGATGGGTCCTCCAACAGCTTGCATAGTGGGATTGGAGTGTTAATAGTTTCCTCTCGAGGAGACACATTACATTTGTCTATCCGGCTCCACTTCAAAGCTAACAACAATGAAGCCGAGTATGAGGCAATCTTAGCAGGCCTGCAAGCAGCTAAACACATGGAGGCTCGTCGGGTCACTGTATATTCGGACTCACAGTTGGTGGCACAGCAGATAAAGGGCGATTTTGAAGTCAAGTGTGAGCGCCTGTAGAAATATGTAGCCCTTTACGAACAGCTGAAGGCCTCCTTCGTGGAGGTTATCCTGCAGAAGATCTCCAGGACGGATAATATTTGGGCCGATGAGCTGGCCAAATTGGCCAGCTCCATATCCACCTGGAAGCTAAATGAATCTAGGGCGGCGGAGGGGACGGTCGCGCAAATTGGAAAGGAGGCCGAGAGCGATAGCCGGACCGACTGGAGGGATCCCTACATAGCGTTCCTGCGTAATGGGATCATTCCTAGCAGGGACCAAGAAAGCCGGCTATTCCGCCGTCGGACGGTCAGATTCACACTGGTCGGCAATCAACTGTATAGGAGGGCCTTTGCGCGGCATCTCCTAAAGTGCATCGGGCCGGAGGAGGCCGACTACGTGATGAGGGAGGTACACGAAGGCATCTGCGGGAGTCACATCGGGGGAAAATCCCTGTCCAGGAAGTTCATTTTGGCAGGGTACTTTTGGCCTACCTTATAGGCCGATGATCTCAAGTTCGTGGCTGGTTGTGAAGCCTGTCAAAGACACCAACATGTGACTCACCGCCCGACAGAGCCCTTGCGAGTCTCTACAGTGCCCTGCCCTTTCAATCAATGGGGGATGGACATCGTGAGTCTCTTTCCCATTGGGCCACAGCAAAAGAAATTTCTGCTAGTTCTCGTTGATTACTTTTCCAAATGGGTTGAAGCGGAACCCCTGGTGAACATCACGGAGGGGGCAGTGATGAAAGTTCTCTGGAGGGACATTGTTTGTAGGTAGGACATCCCCTACAAGCTGGTGTTGGACAACGGAAGACAATTTTTGGGACGAAAGCTGAAAGAAAGGTGTGAAGGTTTGGTCATTCGACAGGCCTTCACTTCAGTAGCCTCCCCGCAGGGCAATGGACAAGCTGAGGTTGTCAATTGAGAAATCCTGTGGGGACTCAAGTTAAAACTAGACCACGTCGGGGGCAACTGGGTGGAAGAACTCCCCAGCATCCTGTGGTCCTACCGCACTACCCTGCGAGAAGGAACGGGCGAGAGCCCTTTCCAACTGGTATATGGGGCTGAAGATGTCATCCCAATGGATGTAGGAGAGGAGTCTGTCCGACAACAATCCTATAGCAAGGAAGCCAACGATCAAGAGCGGATGATTGACCTAGCCATTGACGGCCTCCACACTCACGGCAACCTTGATCATCATATTAAAAAAATTCCTTCACCTGACCTATCTGAGGGCTGAGCTTCCCCTACACACAAATTGCTATTTTTGGCACAAGTCAAATCAGATCCATGTGAATTTTAGGAGTCACAAATATTTCAGTAACAATTCGTGATCTGTTAAGAGGAGATGGGGAAGGAATTGTCTCGCATGAAACATTCTAGGTGTATTGGGTCCATATGGTTTTCTATTTGTTCATCCACCATAGTAAGATTCTTATGACCATCCAAAATATTACACACACTTTTCTCTGTACAATACAACTTGATTATGAAAGGTCTGACTGGGAACTTCATATAAGCTGACTACAAATATGTCTTCCCTTAACCCATCAGTTGGAGAAGCATGAGTAAAATCAGCAACAATTTGCAGCGTGCTAGGATCATCAACATTTTTGGGATCAAATTCGTCATGAATGATTGAAGTTTCAAGACCACACCATAAAGTACCTCTTTGTCAAGGTCTTCTTAGGCATCAAAACTATCATTCTTTATGACAAGAACTAGTTGTCCTTGGAACGAAATTTGAGTGCACACAAAAAGAAGAAAGTGATCTTTCATCTTTTCCTTCATCTTCTCTCAATCCTTGATCTTGATTTGTTCTATCATTTGTTCTAGTACTCGCTTAAAGTAGAAGAACCGCTTCAATTTGTTCGTCCAATCAACAATATTCTCTATCTGTGACGTAACATAAAATTCTGTAGATCAACTTGAAATTTGAGGTTTCCATGTTGATCCTGTCGACTATGTACCACACGATCTTCATGTTTTCGTGTAGCCGCCACTACACGTTGGGTTAAATCTATAATTTCTCTGTAAATCCTTAATTCTCGACTGTCTTTCACTGTGCTCGGCTTCTCCCATCGAAACTAGCCTACCACAACCACGACGACATTACATTGGATTTGACGCTCGACTTTCTCAAATAGACACTATCAACTTTGATACTAACTGACGTCGGACATGATAGCGATTTTCTTACCCACTGATGAGAAGACAGAATTGAGGAGAAGACAAGAAGAAAAATCACCAAAAAGAGAAATTTTATTAAGAATAGAGGATTAATTCAACAATAACTAATTATATTTTTACATAGACTCTAATTCTAATACTTAGATAAAAGAAAAAAATTCTAATATATAGACCATAATTCTTAATAGGTAAAGAAAGGAAAGATGTCCTAACTCAAAGGAAAAATTCACAAGAACAATCCTAAAATTTCTAAACCGATTCAAAATACCAAAAAGATAGAAATTACTAAAATTGTCTTAAATAATAAAAAAAATAAAATTTACTAAAAATAATAATAATAACCTATGTATTACAATCCAATGAATGTCTGAACATGATAGATAGAGTAAACCCAATGCACGGTGAGATGAAGCATCAAACTCAATATTAATAGGATACACTGAATAAGTAATTATTTGATTTAAAACAAATTCTCTTATTAGTATTCAACATAAATAATTTCTTATTTTAACTCTCTTTTTTTTAAAAAAAAAAGCATGACCAAGTGATTCGATTATTGGCATTATAATATTACAAAATAGATACACTATATAATAACTTCATAAATATTTTCTTTCATATTCTTGCCCACACCCTTTTAGTGCTATTTCTTTTTTTTTTTCTTGCCCACACCCTTTTAGTGCTATTTCATACATAAACAAGCATGAAAAAAGGTATTTTAATTTCATACTGATTGATAGTAACACATCGAAAGCATCTAAGAAATGGAAAGACCAGAAGAAAAAAGAGTGAAGCCAACTTGCAAACAAAGAAACAGGACACTCAGTTCACTTAGCTTATTCTTCATCCTGCTTGGCTAGTCTATCATACTTGATTTGATGAACTTGTTCAACACAATTTGATCAGACTGGCGAACCCGCTTGAAGATATTCATTATAAACTTGCTAACTTAGCTTTTACCAAAAGAAAAATGAGTTGTTGGTGGTTAACTTAAGAGAAGGGGAATTGAGAAGTAGATAAAAAGAAGAATAAATATGGAAAAGAAAATTTTTCTTAATAAAAAAGAATTAATTTTTCATACAGTTAAGCATATATTTATTTAGACTTTATACCCAAGACGAAGAAGGAAATAAATCATGATACATAGACCTCAATTTTAATTTTGTAGAGAGAAAAAAAATTCTTTCTAGAAAAGAAAATTTCCGAACATAAATTGAAATTGATAAAATTGGACGTTAATTAATTTAGATAAACTTAGAACCAAAAATACCTAATTATCCAAAATATTATAAAAATTATCAAAAATAGAAATAAAATAGCTTGCAAATGATTTTGAAATCCAATAGAAATAAAATACCTAATTAAAGTTTGCATGAATGGTTTTGAAATCCAATAGCTTGCAAATTGGCATACATGATATAATAATTCAAAAATAATTTAAACCTATAATTCTCTTATTTTATTTATTTAAATAAACAATTAATTTATATTTTAAAATTTAATTAGATCTTGATTAGTTTATTTATTATATAATTTAAAAATAATTTGAAGTAGTACTCAATGTAAAAAAAATTATTTTGAAGTTTGAAAGAAAAGTCAATAGAGTATGAAATTATTATTATTTTTAAATAAGGATCATGAGTAAACAATTCAATTATTGACTTTATAATTTCTCCAAATACACATATTATACAATGACGATAAATATTTGCTTTCACATTGTGGCACTCTCTCTTTTAGGCCAAATGTTAACAATTGGAATATGTCCAATCCTTTGTTGTTCTTCCTTGTCATCAGCTCCCTCTCTTAATTTTCCCACTAGCTCCTCAGGCATGCTACTTAGAGTGAGCTTTTGGAGATGTGTGAGAAATTCTATGCCACGTGGGATCATCTTTAATTCTGGAAGACACCGCATATATAATTTATATAAACTTGCCATGGCACCTTCCTCTATCACAATGTTATTTAAATTCTTCAATCCCTCCAAGTAAAGCCTTTTGAGATTAAGAAACCAACCTGTTCTAAAGTGCAGTTTTTGCCCCTCATATGCATCAATCATCAATTCTAGCTTCACTAGTTTATGCAATTGTTCGAGCGAAGGAAGTGGATCCTCTAACAGTCGTGACCAGTACAGTGCCACTTGTGTGAGTTCTGCACATGAACAAATAAATCTAGGCATTTTTCCTTCAAACAATCTCCCCCACAAAACCAACTTCTGAAGTGGAGGAGGTGGAGAATTTAACATTTCAAAGTTGAGATCACTTGGTTGCCAGACTAAGGTTAAGTGACGAAGGTTCCTTATCTTAGTCAATGAGGTGCAAAACTGAGGAAAATGGGATGCTTCCACCACAACTCCCAATGCTCGGAGCTCTTTCATGTCTCCCAATTGGTGTACATGCTTCTCATTTAATGTAACTAGTTTCAGAGTTTGTAGGTTCTTCCACTGCCATGATCCTTTAGTTGATCCCCAAAATTCATCAACTTCAATACGGGACACAAATAGGTGACGAAGTTGCTTCAATTGTGAGACACCACGAGGGAGCTTCCGTATTCTGCAATAACATAGGTCAAGTGTCTGCAACATTTGGAGTTTTTGGATATTGTTGGGAAGTTGATTCACTAGTGTAGACCTCAAACCCAAATAGTGAAGGTTAAACATGGCTGAAACTTCATTTGGTAAGTTGGAGATTTTAACTTTTTCCAGCTCTAACACCCTCAACATTTTAAAACTGACTAAGACTGCTCTTAAGGCTGCTCTTAGGGAACTTGAACTAAATTCGGAAGTAGGAAAAATAACCAGAGAGTGAAGTTGTGAAAGGCTTAGGCTCGCATTTAAATCAAGGCATTCATCATTATTTGTTTGGATGGAAAGGCGACGAATTTTATTGTCCAAAACTGAATGTGAACCATCAAGAATCATGCAAAATTTTGCCTTTGTAGATATTGCTAGTGTTACCTCTCTTACAACGTCATGCATTCTGAAAGCCTTTAGTCTCCCAAATCCATTTCTCTTAACCACCTGAAGCATGGACCGATTCACAAGTTCAGCAAGATAGTCATCAGCCTCCTCTTCCATTGATCTGTTACTTCTCCTTGCTGTCATGAATCCTTCAGCTACCCATAATCGGATTAGTTTCTTCCTTTTTATTAGATAATCTTCAGGGAAGATACTACAATAAACAAAACAATTCTTTAGATAGTAAGGTAAATCATTGAAGCTCAGGTTAAGAATATTCTTCACTTTATCAAGCGCAGTGTTGTTTTCAAACTCCCAATGAAGACGATCATAGACTTTCTTCCATTCAGTTTCATTCTTTTCCTTGAATGACAATAAACTGCCAATTGCTACAATAGCTAATGGTGAGCCTTGACACTTGTTCAAAATTTTACCAGCGCAATTCTCTAGCTCTTTTGGACAATCTTTAGTATTGTTCCCTCTTTGGAACGCCTTCTTGCAAAACAAAATCCATGCATCTTTTTCATCAAGTTGTTGCAGCTTTATGATATGTTCGTCGTTGGCCATCCTTGCTACTTCATGCAATCTAGTTGTAACAATTAGTCTACTTCCATTGTTGCTATCAACAAAAGCACGACTAATATCATTCCACAAGTCTACATGCCAAACATCATCTAACACAATTATATATCTGTTTCCCTGCAAACTTTCTCGAATGATTTCAAATAACTCTAATCGTAGCATCGTAGTGATACCATTTGGGACGGTTTCTATTTTTCCCTTGAAGATTTCTTGGATCATTGTTCTTAGGAGTTCTTCCACACTATAAGTTTGTGAGACTGTAACCCATACCTGACAATCAAAGTGACTCTTCACAGCATCATTGCGATACACATTTGCGACGAGAGTAGTTTTTCCATGGCCACCCATTCCCCATACTGCAATTGCCGTCATCTTCCTGCAAGTATCATCATTAGTCAACCATGAAAGCAACTTAGATTTATTCTCTTCTATCCCCACTAGATCATCTTCCTCAATTAACATGGGTGAATAAGCTCGATAATGATGTGTGCTCTCTCTTTCTGAATTCTTCACTACTCTATCCTCGTTGCCACTTATTGTTATACCAAATCGATCTCTCATGCTTAAAAGTTCAGAAAGATCTCTCTCCATGTTTTCTAACCGAGAATCAATACCGCGCCAAGCCTTAGCAAGACGGGACGGTGCCATGAGATAGCAATTCTTCCATGTTCTATCCCGCTGCCTTCCAACCAGATAAAGGTATTCATCGACGATGTCTTCTATCTTGAAGGCGATCTCCCTGACCTAATATTCATAGGCGTTTTATGGCATCAAATCGTTTGATTGATTTCTCAAATTAAATGCAAGTATAAGAAACATAAATAATAATAATAATAAAAAAGTGTTAAATTTCGTAGAAGAATGAGAACTGATCAGTTGAAAGTCACCTGTTCGATCCAAGACTCGAGTGGTTTGTTAGTAGCAGCGGCAGTCGACCAATTAGAACCTTCGAGGAAGGCCTGCATCACCTTGAACTCGGCAGTGATTCGATCCACGCGAGCGTGAATCTGATCTAAAGGTGGAGTTGTGTGCTGCAGCAGTAGCTGACAGCATTTGCTCTGCGCTTGGCCGACTGCAATTTCGCCGAGCTTGTTGATGAGTAAGGAGATGAAAGCAGCTTCCATATCTAGAGAGTAGCTAGAGATATCTATCGGTCTTTTGCCCTTTGCCAATCTCAACTCTGATTGGTTGGTGTTTTGATCGTTGCAGTTTGTGTGTTTTATAGCATCCATCAGTTGCGTGTTTAGCTACGAGCATTGATTCGTCTACGCCGGGTGGAAACGAATGACGGTTAACGTGTGCCATGCGGTATCGTCATCTTAGATGTTTGGAATCAAAATTTAATACGATTTTTTAACAAATGGTGCATCTGAAAATTAAGAATTATCAAAAAAAAAAAAAAAACGTATTGAGATTTTTTTTAATCAAAAGGTGCATCAATTGTAATGATCTTCTCTTATACCCCTTCCATCAAAATTTCTCTATCTCATTTAATAATTCCGAGACATCGGAAACATTTTTTCAGATTTTTCAAATTAAAAAAACATTTTGTGGTTCGGATACCCCAGAGAGTCAAATTTTTTTTCTTTCTCTCTCAGCGCAGCAACCTAATTTTTATTCTTGAAGTTGGAGGATAATGTTAGAAAACAGAAAATTTTGGGGTTTAAAATGCGAGATTTCTGAAATCAGGGGCTTTTGGGCGAATAACTAAAATGAAAGGGTTTTTTTTGTAAAAGACCATTTCTATTTTAGAGGGTTTCTTTTCTCCCTTTTCGGCAGATAGGGAAACGGAGCCGATCCTTTGTTTTTTTCCCTCCCTCGCGAGCCCTAAAATCCCAGCCAAACCAAGCGCCGACCACTTCTTCTCCCTCGCGTGCTCTAGATCGCAGCAAAGCGCCGATCATCTCCTTCTCGGCGACGCAACTGGGAAGATGGAGCGGATCTCGTTCTTCCACGCTCTGGTGTCGCGGTGCTAGCAGAGATCCGGTGGTCTAGGGGCACCACTATCCTCCGGTCGATACGATTTTGTGCGCGACCATTGTTCTGCTTCGGTTCTTTACAAAGGTGGACGGCAGACGAATCCTCAGGTAAGGGATGATGGTTTCGATCCGAGTTGCGATTTCAGTCTCTGATCTTGGTTGATGTCTGATCTTGTGATTAGTTCTCTGGTTGATTCCTGCCGTGATTCAGTGTTGTGAGATGGTGGTGTTCCGAGTGTGTCTTGGGCAGTTCAGTTTCTGCCATTGATCGTCTTGATCATGCTTAGATTTGGGTTTTTGGTGGTTTAGGGTTCTCCCATGAGTCCCTTATTGCTACTTTATTTG
The DNA here is from genome assembly GCA_024364735.1 of Boesenbergia rotunda. NCBI lineage: Eukaryota > Viridiplantae > Streptophyta > Magnoliopsida > Zingiberales > Zingiberaceae > Boesenbergia > Boesenbergia rotunda. The sequence goes on from JAGFNQ010003855.1 coordinate 48,341, forward strand.
GATTAGTTTGAGATTTCGCTACCCTTGCTTATGGTTTGTATGTTTCTATTCTTATTTGGATTCAGCAGTTGAATTAAGTGCTTAGATTCCATGTTGAGAGTAGCTGATGCAAACAGGTGTTCGGGTGTTTGGAATTTGTCCTGGAAGGTATGATTTCTGATGTGTTTTGAGACGACCGAAGGGTTGAGATGGTAGGTTGTTTGGAGTATTGGGGTATTGGATTAGGGTTGGTGCTAATCTGGATTTGGGATTTGATTAGTCTTGCTTTGGATTGGGTTAGGTTTTAGGTTAGACCTAATCCGAACCCATACTTGATTGGTTGGGTTAGATTATTTTAATAAGGAATATAAATAGCTAAATTGTATTTGTTATTTATTTTGGTGCAGGATGTTGATTGGAGTACATCTGTTGTGGATATTATTTTTGGACGGGGGGTTCCATCGTGCCCAGACTTAGTTGTATTGAGGCGGGTATCTCGGACTTTTCTTTTAGATTTGTCATAGATAAATATATATACTTGATATGTTTGTTTAGCAATAGCGTAATAGATTGTGGCATAACTTTTATATTTGTTTTGTTGATAGTGTTTGTGCCACAGCTGACTTGTGATACCTATACCTTTAGGACTTAGGTTATGGTGCATTATCCACGAATCTTGCATATCATGTTGATATAGGTGGACTAGATAGTAGATGCTGTTTGACCAGTGTTATGCATCATCATGCACTGTGCATCACTGTCGATCAGGGGCTCCTTTTGGGTGAGCTAGGTCGACAGTCATATTGACCTACCCATACGGCCACTCATGGGTTAGTGGTTGACGGAGTATGGGTAGTGTGCTCTGTGCTGCTTCGCTCGTGCACTAATGGGTTAGTGAATCGGAGCGTGATAGCAGGCAGATGTCCCTCCTTGAGTTGTCTAGATGCCAGGAGATGAGAGGGAGAGGTCTCTCCCCCATTTATATACATGGGGTAGGGGTAACACTCAGACAGAGATGTCCTCCATAGATGGCCTTAGGCTGATAGAGATATCGCTAGGATAGACCATGGAGTAGGAGTGTTACATCGACAACATTCCGTCTACTCGATCGCTTAGGAGTGGTGATGGCAGAGTATGGACGGCAGTCACAGCCCTACGTCAGAGGGTGGCCTCCACTCAGCTTCCTCCCGTATATAGGTGACGATGTCTGACCGACCGCAGGGGTGACCATGTCATTGCACTTTGTGTATTCGTTTATTTTGCCCTTACTTGTGCTTGTTTTTACTTGATGCTGCATTTGATTGATATGCACTTACAGGAGACCCTTATGTCTAGTCTTGGCGACTCTACTACTTTGGTATGGTAGTTATTATTTGCTCTTGCAGTTGTTTTTATTCCTGCCTATGCACGTGTTATTTCGGTAGTCTATTATCCTGTTGCTATCTTAGAATATCTTGTATATATATGATGAGATATTCGCTGAGTTCTATGACTCATTCTGTTAGCTCCCTGTTTTTATTTCAAGATGATTGACTGGAGCGTGCCCGACAGTCTGTCCCAGTTCGCGTACTTGTCGAGATGTCTTCGAGATTTATCGTCTAGTTTGTTGGTAGTATTTTCTATTATTTTCTTCCGTTGTTGCTTTTGTGTTGGATTTAGTCATACTATACGGCAGTATAGTTGTACTTTTGTGAGACCTTTATGCCTTGTGTTTTGTCGTAAGTCGGACCGGTCCGCAGTCAGGTATGGTTTACCCGGATTTTATATTATGTTCTGTCTCGATTTGAGGCCTGAGGCCATTTAAACTACGTGGTTGTGATTTATGATGATGTATGTATGTGTACTTTGTCCGCCGGACTGGGAGGGGTGCTGTCCGATTTTCTATTGGACCAACGGCTCCTGAGATCTGGGGGCGTGACAGACATTGTGGGCGCCCTAGCTGTGTTATAGTCGCAAGCTAATCCCCCAATCCCTCCCCCCAACCAAAACCCTAGGGACGTCTGTCTGTGTGTCTCTGAGGCGGCTTTAAGTGTTTACGTGGAAGTCCACATTGATCGACACTCTCCAAAGTAGGGGTTAGGGTTTCTGCACAGTTTTTTTTTCGATAATGGCAGAAAAAAGGTCTGTGGGTGTTTCAGCCTCTTCTTTGTTGGCATTATCCACCAAGGTATGTTAGCGATAATCTTAGGTCAAAACAGCACAGTTTCTGAGCATGTTTGTATTGATTTTGCAAATATGAAAATGTTTGGGTTTAGTTCTTAATAAATTTGTAATTTATATAACCTGTAGGCTTAGATGACTTTGGACAAAAATTACATTGGTGCAGTGTTTTAGGTCACTTTAATAATTTTTTTTTAAGCATTTCAAATTTTAAATGGTCGACACATTGTGAAGATCAAAGAGTTTCCCTTCAATGTTTTCTTGGATATACAAGAATTACAGTATATCCGTGGGATTTTGGTGAATATATTTGAAAGTTGGGATTCAACCTCGCATGTTTTTAAATTCTCAGGTAACACTTTTAGTTATGAATTGTAAACACTAACTATAGTAAAATAAAATAGGGATAAAGATGCCCTGAAATGATTTAATTTCGATCCATTTCAGTCATTTCATTTCAGGCCTACCGAGGACCTAAAATGATTTCACTTCAGGCCCTCGTTAGACATGAATTAAAATCATTTCATCCCTACCAAGGGCCTGAAATGAGTTCACTTTAGACCCTTGGTAGGCCTGAATAAAATCATTTCAGGCCTACCGAGGGCTTGAAGTGAATTCACTTCAGGCCCTTGGTAGGCCTCAATAAAATCATTTCAGACCTACCGAGGGCCTGAAATTAACTCATTTCAGGCCCTCGGTAGGCCTGAAATGATTTTATTTTAGGCCTAACGTGGGTCTGAAATGAAATCATTTCAGATTTATATTCTTGATGATAACTAAATATTTTAAATGTTTCAGATGTACCGGTTGCGTTTACCAGACGAGATGTTACTTTGTTACTGGGTATAGCGGACCGCGGTGTTTCGGTCTCTATTAATTCAACTAATGTATCGGGTGACCTTTATCTTATTTCTCAAAAGAAAAATAACCTACCAGAACAAGAATTGAGGAGTTACTTAAATATTATTCTAAAACTGTTGAATCAGAGGATGATGTTTTATTAGTGTGTAAATTCTATATTTTGTATATATTTGTTCGTGTCTTATTTTTGTCTAGTATATATAAGGTCCCTCTAGGTCTTGTAGATATAATAGATGATTATGAGAATCTTGGTAGATTCTACTGGGATGAAGTCATCCATCAAATTTTGTCTCAACAATTACCTAAGATTGGGAACTTATTTTCATTAACTCAGAGATACCACACCAACACCAACCTCCCTTACCTAAAGGGATTTGTTGGCCTTTTGACAGTGAGTATAATTTTGTTGTTAAATTTTATAATATTTTGTTATCGTTAATGTATTTGTATGTAACACTTGGTGTATGCATGATTTTTTGAGCATGTACCAATTCAAAAATCATACAATGTTCAAGGACCCCGAATAAATAAGCGGAGGAATATTCCTTTGCATATTAGTAGGGTGAGGGCCCTTGTCGACCGACTCTCGCCCGAAGAGGTAATTATTCTAAACTGTGACCTATGTTAGTTTGATATAGAGTTGTTAACATTTGTGTACTTGTTAATTGACATGTGATGATTGAAATAATTCCCAACCTAAATAAAAAAACATTGTTTAAGAACCTTGATATCGACAATGACATTCCACGCCAATGGAGACATCACAAGGAGATGACACAGAAGCTGTAAGGCAAAGTACAAAGGAATGTGGTGACTACATTCTTAAAGACAACTGAATCCATGAGCTAACAGAGGAGAATATTTGTTTGAATGAAATGGTTAAGGAATTACTTGCAATAATTGAGTAAAAGAACATGGAGGCTCAATCAGGTTATCATGTAATCGATTCTCTTTCTGAACTAGTAGCTTGTAGAACAAGGAAAAGGAGAGGATGTGACCAAAGTCGGTATGATTACAGGGATACTCCAATTGGCAGTCTATTATGGTACCAGATATTACCTAAGTGGAAGCGGAGCAAGAAACAAATATCAGATGTCATGGATAAGGAAAAAAGAAAAATTAGTGGGGATGATATGGATGAAGCAAGAAAACCATAACTGTAATAGAAGTCATGTCTGAAAAAGACATAGAGGAGGAAAAAAATACGATCGACTCTACAAAATGAGGCAATAAGGCATTGCTGTATGTGATTTACTTTCATGTAAAATAGGTCAATTATATTGATTTAGGTCAATAATTATTTTTTGTATATGTATCGATGTAGTTTGTGAAGAAATATTTTATGAATTCAAAGAAGAAAAAAGAAGATAAAGATGTGACCTACCTGCTAAATAAATTGGAGAACCTAAAGTAAGCTAGGACATATAGTTTATTTAATATATTTTTTCTTTAATATATTAACTGATCGATTAACTTTGCAGGTTGACAACTGAATTTATTTGGGAGGATGTGCCCTTTGGTTTGAATATGCATTCATTCTTATCTGTTCTGAATGGAGAGGTTTTTACAAAAGGCGAGGTAATTGATGCCTTTTGTAAAATTCTATTTAGGGGAGCATCCGTATGTGGTATGTCATACAATAAGTCAATATATTGTTCAACCTTCTTCATAGTAAGTGATCTAAATGAATTTACAATATATATTGTATTAGAACTAATTTTATGATTTGGTTATTAATAATTTTGTCTGTGCTTTTTTATTAGTCATCAATAAGATCCTCAAGAAAGTTTGACCTGCAACAAGTGATGAAGACAGATATGATAGATGAAGGTTTCAGATATATTTTAATACCTTTGTGCAATGATAATGCACACTTTCACTTGTTGTCGGTGGATACAAAATCAATGACCTTCAATCATTTCAATTCTCTTGCTAGTGGTCGTAAATATAAATAAGCAACATTATTAATTTGTATGTTAATCATTTAGTATAAAATATCATTGATATTGACTTTTAAATTCATGATCTTAATTACAGGTAAAAGAATTAAAACAATACACTCGTAAGCAACTGAGGTATATTCATCCATATCTTGAAATTTATAATCCCTTGGACCAATGGAGCATTGTCAGAGCAAAATGTCCCCAACAAGAAGCCAGGTAAGTAAATGAGGATGAGTTTCAATTGAAAAGTAATTTATAAAATATATTGAAATTAAAAATGTTGATGTTATTTACAGTGTGGGCTGTGCCTTTTTTTTATGAAATACATTCGATGTCTCATATACGATGAGAAGATGAACTTCAAACAAGAAGATATGAGAAAAATGAGATTTGATGTAACACTTTTAATTCTGAAGGACATGTGTTGTAAAACATTGGATTAATTATCGATTGTGATGTTGTAACAAACATTCTATTATGTTGTAAACAAATTAAATTGTGTATAGTTTTGTCACATCTATATAATTGTATGGTAAGAAAAATAATTGTGTTGTTTATTAAACTCGAGTTGTTGCATTGTTTTGTGCCAAGTGATACTATATGAGAACATAATCATTAGGAGTAAGTTTGGATGCCAAAAATATCATTTCCTATCTTAACTCTATCTAGTGATATCGAGTTTTGAGAAATCTAAATATCCTAGGTCCATCAGTGAGTTTCCACTGAAACCCACTAGTAGACCTACAAAACTCCTTCTGTGCTAAATTCTGAAAATATGAGTTCATGGTGTGAAAGGAATCCAATTTTGGTATGTATTATGTATTTAGGTACTCTCCAAATGGAACTTTCATATTTCAAGTTTAAACAAATGTATGTCTATTTTGATCATTCTTGAGTATTTCAATAAAATGAGACGATTTTGTCACAACTTGTAGAATTATATAAAAGATTGCCCTATAAATATTTAATTTAATAAATTATGATAAAATATTACAAAAATTAATTTTAAATTGGAATAGCAAAATTTAGCCCATGTTGGGCCTGAAATCATCTGATTTCATGCCCATATTGGGCGTGAAATAAGAGGATTTTAGGCCTAACGTGGTCCTGAAAGTAAATGATTTCAAGCCCTACATGGGTCTGAACTACGTGGGTCTGAAATAAGATGGTTTCAAGCTCAGCGTGGGCCTAAAATCAGATAATTTCAGGCCCTACGTGGGCCTGAAATGAGATGATTTTAGGCCCAGCATGGGTCTGAAATCATATTTTTTTTCAGGCCTTGTGATAACGAAAAGCAAGGTTCTATATTACTGATTGTATAGACAACAATTACAGATTACTGATTCCATATTACTAATTTCTATAATATAAACATATAGATTCTGAAAAATAGTGGTTATGGATGTTATAGCTAAGAAAAACTAATAAATGATATTACAACTAAAATAAGCTCTGATTATTATTTTTCTATGCCAAGTGATACAGTATGAGAACATAATTGATATTTATTAGGACTAAGTTTGGACACCAAAAACACCATCTCCTAGTTCTACTCTAGCTAGTGATATCGAGTTTTGAGAAGTCCAAATATCCTAGTTCAATCAGTGGGTTTCTACCGAAACCCACTGATGGACCTACAACTCGTATTGCTACAAATTTTGAAAATATGAGTTCATGGTATGCAAAGAATCCAATTTTGATATGCATTGTGTATTTAGGTACTCTCCATATGGAACCTTTATGTTTCAAGTTTAAACAAATGTAAGCCTGTTTTAACCTGTCCTGAGTATTTCAATTAAATGAGAGAATTTTGTTACAACTTATAGAATTATATTAAAGATATTAATTAAATATTGAGTTTAATAAATGATGATAAAATATTATAAATATTATTTTTTAAATTGGAAAAAAATTAGAGTCCACGTTGGGCCTGAAATAATCTAATTTCAGGCCCAACTTGAACTTGAATATCTCTAATTTCAGGCCCTGTGTGGGACTGAAATAAGTTGGTTTCAGGCCCAACTTGGGCCTAAAATCAGTTTATTTCAGGCCCACCGTGGGCCTGAAATCGCATTATTTCATGCCCACGGTGGGCCTGAAGTCAGATGATTTCAGGTCCACCATGGGCCTAATGTTGTTATTGTGTGTGAAGTCTGTAGATTTCAAGCCCTCTGCAGAAAATATATAATTAGAGATATAAACAAATTAATATGAAAGTCTAGATACAGTTTATATATAATTAGAGATATAAACAAATTAATATGAAAGTCTAGATACAGTTTATAGAGTAAAATAATTTTTATAGATAAAAATATAAAATTAAAAGAAAATCGTGTAAAAATATTGTTATAGAGTAAATATTTTTATACAATTTATAAAGATAAGAAAATTAAATATAAATCCTAAATAATATATAGTATACATTAGAAATACTTAATAAATAAATATACTTATAATAATAAAATTAATATATAAACTGAAATAAGGACCGCGTAGGGCCTAAAATTTGGGGATATGAGGCCCAACATTGAGCGAGGTGTATATCGTCCTCTGGAGCCTTATGGTTAGCAATCGTCTTCTTCCTTCTGTTTTCTTCGCAATTGAAGGTAGAGTGTTTTCCTCCATTGGAGTCGTGTGGTTAACATCATCATCATCGGACCAGTGGGAATGTACGTACCCTAATATTTACTTTTTGATTTCACTAATGGTTGTTCACCTAGGGTTAGCGATAGTCTATAGTGACTGACTGAATTTGAGCAGAGCCTTTATCTACGAAATCTAAGTGTTAATTTCGGTAGTGTCTCATTGGTGTTTTCTGGTTGCTAAGTTTGGGATGGTTCCAACTAAATCGTCATCAAAGCAAGGCACTCCTAAAAAATCGACTAAACGGCAAGGTGCTGGTTGAAGTAAAAAAAAGTCATTTGACACAAGAAAAAAACAAAATGCTTTCCGATTATACAAGTTTTGTCAATAGAGGCTGAAGTAAAAGAATGAACTGGAAAAGTAGCCTTTGATATTTCAGAAATTTTATTGATTCATTTAAACTCACACCAGCACAAGAACAGTTGATTCGAGATACACCCTTTTCTTGGATCCTCAAGCTCCCAAATAATTCTTGTGTAAGACCACAGGTCCAGAATATGTTTGATAATTGGGATCAAGAAGAGCATAGCTTCATCTTCCATGGGAAAAAAACTCAAATTTAAAAAGGTTGATATTTCACTGATTCTAGGGCTACACGACACTAGAGAGATAGTCCAACTTGAGGTATTATAGCAAGCAGCAGAAGGAAGGCTACAGGCCTTAGATATGGAAGACTGCAATCAGTGTATGGAAAAGAAAGAATAAATTGATATGTTACAACAACAATTATCTATAGCTCTTAAAAGTTTGGAGGATGTTAAACATGAGATGGCAACCGCCATAAGTGAGAAGGATGTAATATTGTTTAGAATGATACAATAATTGCTGAGAAAGATTCCCAGCTTAAAGATAAAGATGCTCTCCGCATAAAATTATTATCTGTACAAAATAAAATCATAGAAGACGCTGACAAGAGAATCCTGAAGCTCCATAAACAATTGGAAAGCAAAGACTCAGATGACGTTGAGCCACTACCAAAAAACAAAAAGAACCGAGATAAAACAAGCGTACAAGGGCAAAGGCAAAGGCAAAGTGATTGTTGAGGATAAGGATGAGGTTGAGGATGAGGATGAAGAGCCTCCTGCCCCATCAATGCCAGAAACCACAACGCAAACAACAATATCTACAACCTCAATGCAAACAAAAATATCTGATCAATAAGCAGCTAAAAGAAAAGATATTCAAAAGGTCAAAAGCAAAATCATGAAGAATGCTAGGGCATTTTTTAAGAAGAATAAAGATGCAGAAATTACAGAAACATTATTAAAGCTTAGTAAATTAAAGTGAGTTAGTTGCTATTGCGATTGCATAATAATGTAAAACAATGATGATTATTGTCATTCAATAATAAAATTTAATCATTCCCTTGTTATTAAGTTTCTTATATTTTGTTTTTGTAGGTTTTCGGTGAATCCAGTATGGTCCAATGAGACCTTCTCATTAGATATGCAATCATTGTTGTCTATATTTGATTGGAATGACTACACCACTGGGATTGCATAAATACTTACTGGACAATTTTAGTAAATGAAGTCAAAACCTCTAACTCATCATACCACCCCTCCATATTCTGTGGAGTGGGGTTAGATGTAAGTAAATGAGCACCTTGTTTTGTTACATTTTTCTAGGATTGAGTCCACTAACACTTCCATTTTAATAAACATAGGAACTGTTTGATGTGATGTACGTTGAAGCATTTGAACAAACTGTTGCTACTGATACAGACAAGCCAATTAGATATATCATCTGTCCTATAAATAATGCAGATGATCATTGACATCTATTGGTTATTGACCTCGAGGAAGGTAATATCCTGCATTATAATTCTCTCGGCGCCATAGAAGGGTACACTGCCAAATTTGAGAAAACTGTAAGTTTTATATTTTATATATAAACCATTACAAGTAGTTTTAATAAAATATATGTTTTACTAATGTAATGTGTGTAGGTGGTGTTTTTCAAAAATATGAACTAGTCATATTACACGAGATGGAATAAAGGATTGTCTTCCATATCGGGGAAAGATTTTACTAAAATTGAAGTACAAAGACCCACCCAAAGTATATCGTAAGATTATGTTTATTTTGGTTCAAAAAAACATAATCTTTCATAGTTGGATTAATATACTAACCAAAATTTAAATATTCATTTTTTTAGGATGGATTTTGCTTTTTTTTCTCATGCGCTATGCTGAAAGTCTACTGTTTCAGAGATCTACAGACTTTACCCATAACCAAATGAAACCTTATTGATTTAAGGTTGGATATAAAATTATGAGAGACAAGTTCTGGAAGGATAATCTGTAAATATTGGTTTTGTAGATACAATGCATTTGTAATTGTTATGACAAACATTGTATATTTGTAGTTATAATGTATGTAATCAGTAATCTATAATGTATGTAATCAGTAATCTATAATGTATGCAATCCGTTTGAAATCAATGGAACATGGCTTTCGATCCATGTTGTTGTGTAATGATTAATTTATAATCTGTAATTGTTGTCTATACAATCAGTAATATTGAACCTTGCTTTTGGTTATCAGAGGGCCTGAATATCTCTGATTTCAGGCCCAGGGTGGGCCTGAAGTCATATGATTTCAGGCCCAACGTGGACTCAATTTTTTTTCATTCTAAATTTTTTTATATTATTTAATCATGATTTATTAAATTAAATATTTATAAAACAATCTTTTATATAATTCTATAAGTTGTGATAAAATCCTCTCATTTGATTGAAATACTGAGGTATGATCAAAACAGACTTACATTTGTTTAAACTTGAAATAAGAAGGTTCCATCTGAAGAGTACCTAAATACACAATGCATACCAAAATTGGATTCCTTACAGACCATGAATTCATGTTTTCAGAATTTGGCACAAAAGGAGTTTTGTAGGTCCATCAGTGGGTTTCGGTGGAATCCAATTGAACCTATGATATTTGGATTTCTCAAAACTCCATATCAGTAGTTAGAGTTGAGCTAGTAGATGGTATTTTTGATGTCCAATCTTAGTCCTAATGAATAAAAATTATGTTCTCATACCGTATCACTTGGCACAAAACAATGTATAATCAGAGCTTATTTTTTTTCTTAGATATAACATTTGTAACCACTAATTTTTATTTCTATATTATACATAATTATTCATAATTTGGAAAAGAATATTCCTATTTTGGTTTGCAGAGATCAGTGGGTTATCAGAGGGTCTAAAATCAGAACTATTCACCCCCACGTTGGGCCTGAAATTCTTTTATTTCAGGCCCAACTTGGGCCTGAAATTAGATGACTTCAGGCCAACGTGGACTCAAATTTTTTTCTATTTAAAAATATTTTTTATAATATTTAATCATGATTTATTAAATTAAATATTTATAGGGTAATCTTTTATATAATTCTACAAGTTGTGACAAAATCCTCTCATTTGATAGAAATACTGAGATATGATCAAAACAGGCTTACATTTGTTTAAACTTGAAACAAGAAGGTTCCATCTGGAGAGTACCTAAATACACAATGCATACCAAAATTGAATTCCTTGCAGACCATGAACTCATATTTTCATAATTTGGCACAGAAGGAGTTTTGTAGGTCCATCAGTGGGTTTCGATGGAAACTAACTGATGGGCCTACGATATTTGGATTTCTCAAAACTCCATATCAATAGTTAGAGTTGAGCTAGTAGATGATATTTTTGATATCCAATCATAGTCCTAATGAATAAAAATTATGTTATCATACCGTATCACTTGATACGCTTAATTAGAGCTTATTTTTTTCTTAGATATAACATCCATAACCATTAATTTTTATTTCTAAATTATACATACTTATTCATAATTTAGAAAAGAATATTCCTATTTTGGTTTGCAGAGATCAGTGGGTTATCAGAGGGCATGAAATCAGAGCTATTCACCCCCATGTTGGGCCTGAAATAATCTGATTTCAGGCCCAACATGGACTCAAATTTTTTTCCAATTTAAAAATATTTTTATAATATTTAATCATAATTTATTAAATTAAATATTTATAGGACAATCATTTATATAATTCTACAAGTTGTGACATAATCCTCTCATTTGGTTGAAATACTGAGGTATGATCAAAGTAGGCTTATATTTGTTTAAACTTGAAACAAGAAGGTTCCATATGGAGAATATCTAAATACACAATGCATACCAAAATTGGATTCCTTGCAGACCATGAACTCATATTTTCATAATTTGTTGCAATAAGAGTATTGTAGGTCCATCAGTGAGTTTTGGTAGAAACTCATTGATGGACCTACGATATTTGGATTTCTCAAAACTCGATATCACTAGCTAGAGTAGAGCTAAGAGATGATATTTTTGGTGTCCAAACATAGTCCTAATGAATATAAATTATGTTCTCATACCATATCACTTGGCACAAAACAATGCAGCAACAAAGAAGAAATCAGAGGGCTTGAAATCAGAGATATTCAAAAATCAGAGGATTTCAGGACTTCAGGAGCCGAAATATAATTATTTCAGGCCCATTGTGGGCTTGAAATCAGAGGACTTCAGGTCTGATTTGTTGGTACAAGATGCATCAGTGATGTCCTCCTCGAGTGTTTCGATGTTTAACAATATGCTTAAGTTAGTGATACATTGATCAAGGAAGGGTGAATCAAGAAAGGAGTACCAAAGTGAAGAAAAGTCCTAATTAACCTAGGCAATAAGTCCTGGTTCGAAAAATTGGGCACTAAGTCCTGATCATAGATTGGGCACTAAGTCCTGGCCGAGGGCTGGGCACCGAAGACCTAACCGAGGGTTGGGCACAAAGTCCTGATTCGAGGAATTGGGCAATAAGTCCTGGCTGAGGGCTGGGCACCAAAGTCATGACATAGGGTTGGGCAATAAGTCCTGGTCGTGGACTGGGCACGAAGTCCTGGTGAGTGAAGTTGGGCAAAAGTCCTGATGAGTGAAGTTGGGTAATAAATCCTGGTCATAAGATTGGGCAAAAGTTCTGGTGAGTGAAGCTGGGCAAAAGTCCAACCGGATGGGCTGGGTGGCAATTGTCTCCTGAGAGGAGTAGGTGAAAGGCGCGTTCCCCGGGAAGGGAACATGGGCGTCGGTTCAACCAAGGGTTTCACGGAAATTCGAAGTCAGAACCAAATCGTTAAGGCTAAGAGTATATATGTGTTTGTCTCGTGTTTGTGTATTTTACAGGTACCTAAATTGGAGGCAAGGCAGGAAAACAAACACAAAAGAGGCTGAAACACAGCTTCCTGTGTGCCCCCATTGAGCCAGGCGCCTAAATCATTCAAGCGCTCTGGAGGGTCTAGGGCGCCCTGGACTGATGCTTATCAGCTGCTGCGAGTTCGGTGCGAAAATGAGGTTTGACCAAGGCTTGTGAGGCGCCCCATAGCAACACGGGCGCCCAATAAGAGGCTATATAAAAGGATTCGACCCCTCAACTCAGAACACCAATTCCGAGATCATTCTAAGCATTCCGAGTGACGATAAAGCACTAAAGACGAAGCTCTGTGACCAAGGAGGCTCCAGGAGGAAGTGTGCGGCACTTCTGAGTTCCAAATCGGCCGAGTCTTCGACCCTTTGTTTGGCTTGAATTTATGTTTCTGCATTTACTTTTCTTAATATTTTGATTGTAAATTGTGCACTGTAAGACGGGTTTCTCCACCTCCGGAAAGTCCAGAAAAGAGAGCATTAGTGGACAGGCATTTCTCGTGCTTAGGCCTTGGACATACTGACCCTAGGGGGTTGGGAATCAAGTAAACCCGCGTGTCTACTCTGTCTGTTTTGTCGTTTGTTCGCTTTTATTTTTCCTCTATGCTACTAACTCTGTATCTAGAGCGAACGATTGAATTCACAATACGCTTTCCGCAAGATTTTTTTACATAAAATTAGACTTTTTGAATAGTCAAATCAATATTTTGTATGACCAATTACCAAATGTAGATAATATTAAAATATTAGAAATTAACCTGTTAATCTTTAATATTAATGCAATAATTTCTAAAAATAATTCTGATAATGTTAAGGATAATTCTGAAATTAATTCTGATAATGTTAAGGATGATTCTGAAATTAATTCTGATAAGGATAATTCTGAAATTAATTTTGAAAATATTAAGGATAATTTTGAAAATATTGAAGATATTTCTGAGGATAAGGATGAAATCATTATTAACTCTAATGTTTCTGAGGATAGTGAAGATAAAACCTTTTTTGATGATGATTTAATTATTAATTTCTCGGATAATCTGGAAGATAATTATAAAACATTAACTAGTAGCCCTGAAAACTACTCCACTTACTATGAAGATATAGAAGGATATAATTTTGATGATAAGGATGAGGAGGAAGATGAATTTTGTAGAATCAAGGCTACAGTTAATAAAATCTACAAAAAATCAAACAAAGCAGAAGTGTTAGAAAAACTTGAAAAAATTATATGAAGACGAAATAGTAGATAAGTCAGACATTTTTGAAATAATGAAAATGATGCAATTAATCCCACAACTTTTAACTAACCCAGAAATTTTGAAACTCAAATCAAATTAAATCCTAACAACCTTAATTAAGACTATTAATCCTTAATTAACTTAAATCCAATTAATGCTTAATAAATCCACATAACTCTTAATTAATTTAACTTTAATGAATTCTTAATTATCTTAAATCCAATTAATCCTTAGTTAATCCAATTAATCCTTAATTAATTTAAATCCAATTAATCCTTAATTAACATAAATCCAATTAATCCTTAATTAATCATTAATTATTCCAGTTAATCCTTAATTAATCTCAAATTAAACCTTAATAACTTAAACTCAAATTAAATAAAATCTTACCCAACTGCAACAATCAATTTAATAAAACTAAATATGTCAAAATAGGTTGGCATATTCGCTGGTTTACACGATATGTATCAAATCGTGAATTTGATACATTATTAGAAACTTAATTAAAAATGCCTTGACTTGATTGAATCATGCATAAATGTCATGCTCATGCATTTGATAATTTTTTTAAATATATGTCATGTCATTCCTGTTTAAATTTCTGCATAATTTAGAACGGTTAGTTAAGGACAAAAAGACTTACTTGAAACTTGAACAACATAGTATTAGGTAGAGGTGAGATGATAGCATGTTAGGGAAGCCCTTCTAATAAGGTAAAGTGAGGTAAGGCGTATCTTACTTGGTCTGTTTAGTCTGGTGGAACTAGCCGAAGCTACAGATCCAAAATCTATGCTAGTTAGACCAAAATTTCTCAAGGAGTAATTTGAAAATGAACTTTCGATAAAAGGCTTTGTTAAGGAAAGGGTTGTTACTCCAATAAGGCTACGGCCAAAGAAGACCTCTGTACCTCGCCAAGACCTGAAAGCCAATTATCGAAACTCATTTTTTATTTACTATTTGATAAATTTGAATCTAACACAAGTTTTAATTAAGTCTTAGATTCAACATTAATTCAAAGAAAAATTATTCAAGCATCTCACAATATACCCATAAGGCAACCAAGCTTGCTTGTACTGAGACATTTAGAATGAGTGAGATGTTAAGGACTAATAAATTGAAAAATGCTTTTCAAAAATGTTTTCCAAAATTCTTAGGATATTTTTCTAAAAATCTATTTTCAAAAGAGTGTTTTAACATAATAATATTTTTATGGATTTCATGCTTGTCTGATTACTTATATACAATACATTTTCAAAATTATATCTTTTCGAAAAATTGTTTGACCTACACAATTTGACACAAACCTTTTAGGTCAACACTAAAGTCTCTTAAGGCACTTAGATGGAGCCAGACGGTGTCGGATACACGGGGAGTTTTTTTTTAAAAAAAAGTTAGTTTTTAAAAAAAAAAAAAAACTTATGCTCTAAAAATTTATCATGATCTCAAAATAAGATTTTCAAAAATTGTTATTGTCACGCCCCGAGACCCTGGAGCCGCTGATCCAATAGAAAATCGAACAGCACCTCCCCTGTCCGGCGGACAATTTACACAAACACACAGATACAAATAGCACAACCACGCAGTTAAATGGCCGCAGGCCTCAAATCCATGCAGAAACAACGGATATATAACTATAACCATCGTAAAACCAAAGTACGAACTCACTTGAGCTGCCAGGGGGCAGGAACAAAGCCAAAACCCCACGAAGTCCAACATAGGACTCAAAAGTACAATCCCATCGAATAAAACAGGAATACATGTCCAAAACATGGCAACGGAAGCAAGGTACATAATACAGGGTCCATAACCGTAAATCAACATAAAATAGAAAGAAGCAGCGCTCCTCTCGAGCTAGGGACTGGCGGCTAGGGCCTCCTAGCAGACATCAACCTGAAATTAAAATAAAAAATGTATGGCAACGGGGTGAGTCCATAACTCAGCGAATACCCAACAGATATGCATAGAAAGTTATATTAACAATAAGATTTCCGCTAATACAGTCTCATATCAACAATAGGGAAAAACTGGTACTGAAAAGACTGGGTAGATACATACCAGAATCCATCTAACCTGAAAAGAGGGTAATAAATACTAATGGAACACCAATAGACATATAATCTCAGATAACAAGTTTCCAATATATGCATGTCAAATAAGTGCAGCAAACAATGCACGATGCAAAATATGCACATGGTGCAATGACATGTGTCACCCCTGACACCAGTCAGATCATCGTACACCTGTCATAGGTGACATCTGAGAGGGTAGAACTATGATAACTGTACGCATCCTGCTATCACTGCTCCTGAGTGACCGGATGGACAGGATGCTGGTGGAGACTCCGCTCCTACCCCAAGCAATGGGGGAGTCTAGCTCTCATCTCCTCGTGGCTCAGTACGAGAAGGGATCCTTGGCCGCTACCACGCTCGGACCCACCCTCCAAATAGTGGTCGAACGGAGCAATACAGGGCAAATGCACATATCCTACGGTATCCACTAACCCATGAGTGGCCGTGTGCGCATATAATGTATCAGAAGACGATAGGCTCAACCACAAGGGAGTCGCTGATCGCCGGCATGCAACAATGCAAGGATGGTGTATGATAGATACACATACCTCCCTCCCCAAGTCCTCAGTATACTAAGTCTCAGTCTGAAATCCTATAACAGGAAATACAGGTAACCTACAAGGTATACTGGCCGGAAACTACAGATCCCTCAAGGTCAAATGCAGGAGATACATCACGATCTTTAAGCATACATATAGATATGACAATACCTGAGACTGTATGGAACTAACAGCATAATAACTCAGGGATAAACATAAAGTATCCAGAACAAGCATAATCAACAGGGATAACGTATAATCTTACTGCTATCTATAACAGTCTATGCATAACCACACGACAATATCAAAAAAGATAAGTCAAAAGGTACCCGCCTCCAAGAGTGGAAATCCGTATCAAACGCGATAGAACCACCCGCCAATAATCCAATCAAGCTCCTGTATCAAGGATGTATTTTATTAGCTATTATACAAATGATAGCTAGCTAATAAATCCCTAAACCATGCTCGGGTTAACCTAACCATTTCCTTTCCGTTTAATTACCTCTAATTAAATGGAAGTTTCCTAATTACTACGCATAATTGAGATTAGGTTAAATTCCTAACTTAAACCTAATCTCACCTATCATTCAATGTATCCTGTGGCAACCTCTACGAGATCTTACTACAAAGTTACCAACACTGATCCAACAGGTTCATTAGAAATTTCACATTCTAACATGATGCTTAAGCATAATTCAACCCTAACTATCCACAACCTACTACCAACTCGTTAACATGAAAATAGAATCATGGGTTGCATATTCACTGAGCTTACTCATTCCTTCAGATCATCCACTCAGCAACAAAACAATCTTATACATCCAGGAGAACATTGAATTCAATAACCACAATCGAATTGAGCTTACCTCAGTTTTCCAGCTCCAATCGCAGAACCTCACAGTGAACAGGAGGAAAACTTCACCCAGCGGTGGAGTTCACACGACAAAGACCTCCCTCAGCTCCACAACAGAAAACCAGCAATTCCTCTGTGAACCCAAAATATGTTTCAAGGGTCGAAATCCCAATCTCAACCGAGGAGGGCCACAGCGATCCCTAATCGAAACAATGAGGAAATCAAAAACCGTATCAAGCTCAATCCCAAGAGACGAGTCATGACATGACGGACTCGGGCTTACCTCTAATGTGGCTGGAGATCGTAACTTCGTTGGCTAACTCCGGCGACAACCCGTCACTAAGATTTCCCGTAGGAAAGCATCATATTCCACAGCTCACACCGCGGTCTCTCACCCCAACTCCAGCCGTAGGCCCTAGATCCGATGAGGAGGCTGGGCAGAGTAGGTGCGTCGGAGTGGAGTCGCCGGCCTTGGCTCGCCAACTACTCGTGGAGTGGAAGAAACGCGATCGATGAAGAAGGGGGCGGCGTCTTCGGTTGCGGCTAGGGCACACGGGCGAAGGATGTGGTGCGGCCAACAGAGGAGCCGAAGGTGACTTATTGGTGGGAGTTTTGCACTTTGGTCCAACCACTTTCAGTCTAATCGCAAGACCACCCCTAGGGTTTAATGTTATGTACTCATTATCCCTTGTAACTATTTGTTTTTATTACATTTTAGTCCCTAATTTATGTCCAAGGCTTCGGAAACCCTGGAACCTTCCCGGTAACCCTCCGAAAATTATCGGGTCCTAGTCAAAAGTGTTGGATTTAACATCCTCCCCCACTAATAAAAATTTGGTCCCCAAATTTCGATATTCACTATAGTAAATCTCTATCAAGAAGTATGCTGATATAAATACTGAACCGTAACTACTCGTACTTACCTCAAGTGAACAGGTGGGGGTAGCGAGCTCGGATGACATCCTCAAGCTCCCAGGTAGCCTCCTCATCTGAGTGATGCTGCCATCCGACTTTAACTAGCCGAATTATCTTGTTCCGCAACTGACGCTCTCGGTGACCCAAAATCTGTACAGGAATCTTCTCGTAAGTCGCGTCAGGCTGGAGTGGAACTGAGACATCCAACAACACGTGTGAAGGGTCTGGTATGTATTTCCTCAGCATGGATACGTGAAATACATCGTGAACACCAGTAATAGATGGTGGAAGAGCCAAATGATAAGCAACTACTCCCTCCCTCTCCAGAATCTGGAACGGATCGATGTAACGCGGAGCAAGCTTACCTCAAAGATCGAATCGTTTCACCCCCTTCGTCGGTGAAACTCGCAGAAACACATGATCATCTACGGAGAACTCCAGAGGTCTCCGTCTCCTGTCGGCATAGCTCTTCTGCCGATCTTGCGCCTCAGATATCCTACGTCTGATGGTATGGACTAACTCTGCCTCGTGCTGAGCTCTCTGAGGTCCTAATAGCTGGGATTCCCCAACCTCCTCCCAGAGGGTGGGTGTCCGACAAGGCCTACCATACAATGCCTCATACGGTGCCATCTGGATAGCCGCATGATAACTGTTGTTGTAGGCAAACTCGACAAGATGCAGATGATCCTCCCAACTGCCTCCAAAATCTATAACACAGGCTCGCAGTAAGTCCTCCAAAGTCTGGATGGTACACTCTGACTGACCATCGGTCTGCGGATGGAAGGCGGTACTAAATCTGAGCTCGGTACCCATGGCCCTCTGCAGACTCTGCCAGAAGCGTGAGGTGAAGCGCGGATCTCGATCGGAGATGATACTCAACGGGATGCCGTGCAATCTGATGATCTCTCTACAATACAGCTCTGCTAATCTATCCAATGAATCGGTCCTCCGAATAGCTAGAAAGTGTGCGGATTTGGTCAATCGATCAACGATTACCCAAATCGCGTCAAGGCCTCGTCTGGTCCTAGGCAATCCCACCACGAAATCCATAGTAATGTGTTCCCACTTCCACTCGGGAATGGGAATCCTCTGAAGTAGTCCAGCAGGTCTCTGGTGCTCAGCCTTAACCTGCTGGCAAACTAGACATCTAGCTACAAAATCCGCGATGTCTTTCTTCATGCCGTTCCACCAGTAGGAACGCCTCAGGTCTCGATACATACGGGGCCCGCCCGGGTGGATAGCAAATAGGGAGCGATGAGCCTCCTGAAGTAACTCCTCTCAGACCGGATGTGACTCAGGTACACATAGTCTCCGGCCCTCGAAAGTAGAGAGTACCCTCATCATCTCTGGTGAACTCAGTCTGCTGTACTGAAGCTATCTGGCTGCCAAGGGACTGCAGGTGCTGATCCGTGGCCTGGGCCTCTCGAATCCTCGTCCGGATCGACGACTGAGCAACCATAGTCACAAGAATACCCTGATAAGTCCATCCCTGCTCCTCTAAGCCCAACTCTGCGAAACCCTGAACTAGCTCAGTAACTGATGCCCGGAGGCAGGCCAAAGTCCCTTGGGACTTCCTGCTCAATGTGTCCGCCACAACATTAGCTTTCCCTGGATGGTAGCTAATGGTGCAATCATAATCTTTAAGGAACTCCATCCATCTCCTCTGTCGAAGATTGAGATCCTTTTGCGTAAATAGGTATTTGAGGCTCTTATGATCCGTGAATATCTCAAAAGTAATACCGTACAGGTGGTGGCTCCAGATCTTCAGCGCAAAGATAATAGCTGCAAACTCTAAATCGTGAACTGGGTAGTTCTTCTCATGCTCCTTCAGTTGTCGAGAAGCATAAGACACTACCTGCCCGTGCTGCATCAAAACGGCGTCCAGTCCCTGATAAGATGCATCCGTATAAAGCACAAATCCGTCCTCTCCTGATGGAAGAATGAGGACGGGTGCCGATACTAATCTCTGCTTCAGCTTCTGGAAACTAGTCTCACAAGCCTCTGTCCATGTGAACTTCACGCCTTTCCTGGTAAGGCGTGTCAGCGGCATAGCTATGCTCGAGAAGCCCTCAACAAAACGTCAGTAGTAGCCGGCTAGTCCCAAGAAACTGCGAACCTCAGTAACAGACTTCGGCTGCTCCTAGCTGGTAACAACCTCGATCTTCTGGGGATCTACTGAGATGCCTCTGCTAGATACCACGTGTCCCAGAAAACTTACTGATGACAACCAAAATGCACATTTGCTGAACTTCGCATATAGACGCTCTCGTCTGAGAATCTCCAATACGATGCGAAGATGCTGTGCATGCTCCTCCTCGGAATGAGAGTAGACTAAGATGTCATTAATAAATACTATGATGAACTGATCCAGATACTCCAGAAATACGCGGTTTATCAAGTCCATGAATACCGCTGGAGCATTGGTAAGCCCAAATGGCATTACCAAAAACTCGTAGTGTCCATATCTGGTGTGGAACGCTGTCTTCTGGATATCTGACTCTCTGACCCTCAACTGATGATATCCGGATCGCAGATCAATCCTAGAATACACAGATGTGCCCCTGAGCTGATCAAACAAATCCTCAATCCGTGGCAGGGGGTACTTGTTCTTGATGGTCACTGCATTCAACTGTCTGTAGTCGATGCACAACCTCAAAGAACCGTCTTTCTTCTTCACGAAGAGAACTGGGGAACCCCATGGTGAGACGCTAGGTCTGATAAATCCCCTGTCCAATAACTCCTGGAGCTGGACCTTCAACTCGTCCAACTCTCTCGGTGCCATACGATACGGAGCTTTCGATGCCGGCGAAGTCCCCGGTATCAGCTCAATAGTGAACTCCACTTGCCTCCTGGGAGGCAAACCCGGTAGCTCCTCTAGAAATACGTCCTGATATTCTCGGACCACTGGAACGTCCGAGAGCGGAGGGCTACTGCTGTCGCCGGTGCTAATAAATGACAGTAAGAAACCCTGACAACCGTGAGATAGAAATCTCTGTGCCTGAAGCGCAGAAATAACTGATAAGCCCTCATCCCTGATGCCAGTGAAATCCCACGAGGGTTGGTCCGGAGGCCAAAAAGTGACCACCCTCGTCTGGCAATCGACTGTGGCATGATAAGCGGTAAGAACATCCATACCAAGAATAATATCGAAGTCCACCATCTCCAGAACTAACAAATTAACCGTGAGGGTAATACTACCGAAATCTAATGGGCATGCTCTGACCTCCTGTGTAATATTCATGATCTCTCATGAGGGTAAGGATACAGATAACTGCTGTAATCTAGCGGTAGGCAATCTACCAATCCTACTCATGAATATCCGCGATATGAAAGAGTAAGAACTACCAGTATCAACTAATAGCTCAACAGGAAAGGCATAAAGAGAAATAGTACCGCGAAATACCGCTCCGTCGGCCCGCTGGGCCTCCTCTCGAGTGACAGCATAGATCCGTCCAGTCTCAGGCAGTGGTGGTGGCACGACTGGGTACTGCTGAGGTGGAAACTGCAACTGAGACTGAGGCTGCTGAACTGACCCTCCTACCGGGTACTGAGGTTGCTGCATCACAGACTGATAAGCTGGATAAGTCTGCTGTAGAAGTCCCGAAGCTGGGCTCTGAGATAAGGCTGGGGTGTAGCTGGCCTCGTGTCCTAGCATACCGTATGCATGTGCTGGTGGGGCAGCATACGGCTGGAGAAATGAAGGCTGAGTCCTCCGTCCGCCTCTATGAGCTCCTGACTGCCCCGAGTGTCCAGTCTGGCTAGTGGCTCCCGTCCTCTCATTCTGTGCCTTCAAGGCACAGTCCCTGCTCAAGTGTCCCGGTAATCTGCAGTTGTAGCATACGGCCTACTCCAGGCGATACTCTGCTACTACGTGCTCTCGGGATCCGCAATGGGTACAGTAAGACGTCGGTGCAGTCTTCTTCCGGTCTTGCTGAGAAGACTGGAAGGATTCGGTGGAAGAACGTCTCGACTTCTGTGGCTTAGAGGATGCCCCAGAAGTGTCAGAAGCTGCCTAAGTGTGGCTGTCGCGCTTCTGTCCAGTAGTCTGCAGCTGCTGCGTCTGAGCTAAGTCCGTCACAGTCTACTTCCCCTTCTTCTTACCCCCAAACAGTCTGTGCTGAGTCATCTCAATAATGAGCGCTCGCTCTAGTGCCTCTCGATAGGAGGTCGGGACAAATCCTGACATACGAGTCTGAATATATGCCGCTAGACCCTGATGAAACTGAGTCATCCTCTCTATGTCGTCTGCAACCATGTGAGGACAATACTCTGATAGGCGGTTAAACTCCGCCTCATACTCCAGTACTGATAAGTCTCCCTGCTTGAGAACCATGAACTCTTGTCGCCTAGCCATGCGGAATGCTGCTGGAAGGTACCTCGCCTCAAATGCCTCCCGGAATGTGTCCCAGGTGACATACTCCTCGCCTATGACGGTCTGCTGCGTAGTCCACCAAGCATACGCCTGATCTCGCAGATGATAAATAGCCAACTCAGCCTTCTCCCATTCCGAACACGTCAGATAACGAAAAGTACTCTCAAGTGTCCTGATCCACTCTCGGGCCGCAGCTGGATCCGGTCCTCCCTGGAATAAGGTGAATCGACCCTTTACAGACGCCGCCAACATCGGAATCCGGGCTCGATCTGTAACGCCATCGGTAAGAGCAAATACCGCAGGGGGCACGGTGGAACATCCCGGTGCAGGAATCATAGAAGGAGCCGTAGGCATGATCGGGGTGGACACCACAGGTGGTACCGTAGGTATAGTAGAAAATCCCGGGGCAACAAATGCCGGTGAGACTGAAGGGAGCACCGGGGCCTGCATCGTAGTCTGAGTAGGGGGATACGCTGCAGTAGTCATAGTCGGGGGTGCAGTAGCATACGATGGTGCCGGTACTGCTGATGGCATAGTCTGATAATACAGACCCAGTGCTGCTGGTGGAACTGTAGAATACATCGGAGCAAGTACAGGCGTCTCCGATGGTGTAGTGGGGATAACCGGGGCAGGTACCACCGAGGTAACTGCGGGATGCGTAGGAATATGTGTCTCTGATGGAACTGCAGGGAACATCAATGCAGATCCTACCGGTACTGAAGGTGTCGGCAGTGGTACGACCGCTGACACAGTGAATACTACCGGAGTAGACACAGCAGGAGGGGCAGTAGTGACTGCTGATAGGAAAGGAGTAGGGACCCTCTGAGTGGGGGAACCCTGACTCCCCTGGATGTCCTGCAGAGTCTGACCTCGCCTATCAGGCTCTCTATCAGTGGTTCTCTCAGATGGCTCTATAGCCGGAGGCTCTATAGTCCTCTTACATGGTCGTCCCCGACCACGTCTCGGTGCAAGAATATGAGCATCTCGTGTCATACCTGTTAAATTATTAACGAGTATTATAACCAAAACCAAGAGGCTAACCTTAAATTACCTATTTGCTGCCTGGAGAAGTCCTGTCGCTGCCAAGTCCCAAATTGTCGTCGCATCGCAACCACGACCTTAAAGATCCGTAATGTACTCGGATGAATAACATCAGACCCGAGCTCCGACACCTACCAGTTCAGTGTCAGATTTAAATTCCGAGAAATCACAAATCGCTGGTATCCCGCATCCTGGGCTTGATACCCAAAAATAAGTTGGTATCAGATTTCCGTAAACCCCGAATCCGAAAAGCAAACAAGGATCGCAAAACTTGTGCTCTGACACCAAAAATAAATTGTCACGCCCCGAGACCCTGGAGTCGCTGATCCAATAGAAAATCGGACAGCACATCCCTTGTCCGGCGGACATTTTTACACAAACACACAGATACAAATAGCACAATCACACAGTTAAATGGCCTCAGGCCTCAAATCCATGCAGAAACAACGGATATATAACTATAACCATCGTAAAACCAAAGTACGAACTCACCTGAGCTGCCAGGGGGCAGGAACAAAGCCAAAACCCCACGAAGTCCAACATAGGACTCAAAAGTACAATCCCATCGAATAAAACAGGAATACATGTCCAAAACATGGCAACGGAAGCAAGGTACATAATACAGGGTCCATAACCGTAAATCAACATAAAATAGAAAGAAGCAGCGCTCCTCTCGAGCTAGGGACTGGCGGCTAGGGCCTCCTGGCAGACATCAACCTGAAATAAATAAAAAATGTATGGCAACGGGGTGAGTCCATAACTCAGCGAATACCCAACAGATATGCATAGAAAGTTATACTAACAATAAGAGTTCCGCTAATACAGTCTCATATCAACAATAGGGAAAAACTGGTACTGAAAAGACTGGGTAGATACATACCAGAATCCATCTAACCTGAAAAGAGGGTAATAAATATCAATGGAACACCAATAGACATATAATCTCAGATAACAAGTTTCCAGTATATGCATGTCAAACAAGTGCAGAAATCAAGTGCAGCAAACAATGCACGATGCAAAATATGCACATGATGCAATGACATGTGTCACCCCTGACACCAGTCAGATCATCGTACACCTGTCATAGGTGACGTCTAAGAAGGTAGAGCTATGACAACTGTACGCATCCTGCTATCACTGCTCCTGAGTGACCGGATGGACAGGATGCTGGTGGAGACTCCGCTCCTACCCCAAGCAATGAGGGAGTCTAGCTCTCATCTCCTCGTGGCTCAGTACGAGAAGGGATCCTTGGCTGCTACCACGCCCGGATCCACCCTCCAAATAGTGGTCGAACGGAGCAATACAGGGCAAATGCACACATCCTACGGTATCCACTAACCCATGAGTGGTCGTGTGCGCATATCATGTATCGGAAGACGATAGGCTCAACCACAAGGGAGTCGCTGATCGACGGCATGCAACAATGCAAGGATGGTGTATGATAGATACACATACCTCCCTCCCCAAGTCCTCAGTATACTAAGTCTCAGTCTGAAATCCTATAACAGAAAATACAGGTAACCTACAAGGTATACTGGCCAGAAACTACAGATCCCTCAAGGTCAAATGCAGGAGATACATCACGATCTCTAAGCATACATATAGATATGGCAATACCTAAGACTGTATGGAACTAACAGCATAATAACTCAAGGATAAACATCAAGTATCCAGAACAAGCATAATCAACAGGGATAGCGTATAATCTTACTGCTATCTATAACAGTTTATGCATAACCACATGACAATATCAGAAAAGATAAGTCAAAAGGTACCCGCCTCCAAGAGTGGAAATCCGTATCAAACGCGATAGAACCACCCGCCAATAATCCAATCAAGCTCCTGTATCAAGGATGTATTTTATTTGCTATTATACAAATGATAGCTAGCTAATAAATCCCTAAACCATGCTCGGGTTAACCTAACCATTTCCTTTCCGTTTAATTACCTCTAATTAAATGGAAGTTTCCTAATTACTACGCATAATTGAGATTAGGTTAAATTCCTAACTTAAACCTAATCTCACCTATCATTCAATGTATCCTGTGGCAACCTCTACGAGATCTTACTACAAAGTTACCAACACTGATCCAACAGGTTCATTAGAAATTTCACATTCTAACATGATGCTTAAGCATAATTCAACCCTAACTATCCACAACCTACTACCAACTCGTTAACATGAAAATAGAATCATGGGTTGCATATTCACTGAGCTTACTCATTCCTTCATATCATCCACTCAGCAACAAAACAATCTTATACATCCAGGAGAACATTGAATTCAATAACCACAATCGAATTGAGCTTACCTCAGTTTTCCAGCTCTAATCGCAGAACCTCACAGTGAACAGGAGGAAAACTTCACCCAGCGGTGGAGTTCACACGACAAAGACCTCCCTCAGCTCCACAACAGAAAACCAGCAATTCCTCTGTGAACCCAAAATATGTTTCAAGGGTCGAAATCCCAATCTCAACCGAGGAGGGCCACAGCGATCCCTAATCGAAACAATGATGAAATCAAAAACCGTATAAATCTCAATCCCAGGAGACGAGTCATGACTTGACGGACTCGGGCTTACCTCTAATGTGGCCAGAGATCGTAACTTCGTTGGCTAACTCCGGCGACGACCCGTAACTATGATTTCCCGTAGGAAAGCATCATATTCCACAGCTCATATCGTGGTCTCTCACCCCCAACTCCAGCCGTAGGCCCTAGATCCGATGAGGAGGCTGGGCGGAGTAGGTGCGTCGGAGTGGAGTCGCCGGCCTTGGCTCGCCAACTATTCGTGGAGTGGAAGAAACGCGGTCGATGAAGAAGGGGGTGGTGTCTTTGTTTACGGCTAGGGCACGCGGGCGAAGGATGTGTTGCGGCCAACAGAGGAGCCGAAGGTGACTTATGGGTAGGAGTTTTGCACTTTGGTCCTGTAAAATACGGCAAATTCGAAAATCCGGACCAGAAAAATTTTTCGGGATTTTTTTTCGGATAGAGTCTAGGGTTTCCGGCTTTCGGGAGGAGCCCAAAGGGCTTTATTGTAAAAACATAAAACTTATCAAGTGTTTCGGATAAGCTCTTAAATTATGAGAGGGTAATTAACTTATCCTTAAAGTTTTATTGAGGTTAGATTATATTAAATAGGATGGTTAAATGGCTAAAACTCTTACCCTAAGGGTAGAGTGGGAAATTTAGTAAAAGGTAGGGGCTTTTGTGCAAAAAGGGACCCCCTTTTTATTAAACTCTTGGCGTGCCCTAGCTACACCCGACCTCTCTCCCTTGCGCCGACTCCTCCCCTCGTGCCCAAGCCATCGCCGAAGCCACACCGACCCGCTCCTTCTTCTTCTTCCCTTCTCGCGTGCCCTAGCCGCGATTGGAAGCCACTCCACTCCGATTCTTCTTTCCCTTTGCCTTCTCGAGCCCTACTCGAAGTCGAGGCCGAGCAGACGGCAACTCCTTGCGTTTCTACACACGCAGACGAAGGGCGGCGTTAGGCTACAATCGGAGGAGGGTTTGCGATGCTGGAATTCTGATATTCTTGTTTGCTTCCGAGGATCCCATTTGCTCATTGTGCGCTGTGCGAGTAGCTCGACGCTGCCGATGATCCTCTCCCACCTCCTCCGACGATTGTGAGGGTTCCTGTGATCTTCAAGGCTGAGCAAGTTGTCTGTGCTAGCCATCGCAGAGGTAAGGACACATAGAATTGGGTCGATCATGGATAGAGCAGGTTTTCCCTTAGAGTTGTTCTATTGGGACTATGTTTTTTTTTGAATACGTATTGATGTTTTGACCCTTTTGGAATTGAGTTCAGATTGTGGATTGGAATTTAGACCTTGGATCTAGCAGCTACGGAATTTCTTCTCCCTGTTGCTCAGGTGGTTTGCTGTGACGGTGATCAACGAAGGTAAGAATCGGTTCTTTAGTTTTGATCTTGGTTTATATTGTGATCTTGTTTTTGCTTGGATCTGTTGGATTCACTTTGAATTAAAGTTGCGTTTTGAGTTGAGAGTTGGAATTGGTTGAGAATTGATTTGCTCTTAATATGTTATGCTATAGATCTATTTCAAGGGATGAACTAACAGCTTAGAACAACAGCTTAGTTGTATGAAATTTATGCGGTAATGAAGCATGATTTTGAATCTATCTCGGGTTTGATTTAGAGGAGCTCTTGGGATGATTTGTTGTGTTAGGATTTTTGGTTTGTTGCCATAAGATCTTGTTAAGTTCTATATCTTGTCCATTTGGAATTTAAATCAGTGTACATGTGCTATATTGGATTGGGGCTGTTGATTTGGTTCTGAATGCATTTGATGTTTGGATAAGGGTTTATTAGGGTTGTTTTGATCAGTGGAGGGTTTTACCATGCTACCATGAGGTAGAGGTGAATTAGCTTGTGATTATAATTATGGATGGGGTTCTCAATGATTCTGGATTTGTGTTTGGATCCTTAGAGGTTAAATCGAATATCCTTTGGAATCAATATGTGATTGCCGTGATTGTACTCGTTGGAGTTGGTTTTAGCTTTATGTGTGGTGTGCCTACTATAAGTAGTGTTTGATCCATAGATGGTTTTGGTAATCGGTTTGTAGGATTTGGAATCGAACCTAATCAGATTTGTATGGTTCATCTATTTGATCTATTGGGGCTAGGTTGTTAACTTAACCTTTAGTTCTTGGATGTTGTCACATGATACTTGGAGTTGGGTTGAGCTAAGGTCTCATGTGAGAATTAAATCTCATAATCTAGACGTGATTAAAGGAAAGGGGATAAATGGGTTAACCCTAATATGGTTTAGGGATTTACTAGCTAGCTATCATTTGTATAATAGCTAATTAAATACATCCTTGATACAGGAGCTTGATTGGACTATTGGCGGGTGATTCTTTCGGCTTGATACGGACTTCTACACCTTGGAGGCGGGTACCTTTGACTTATCTTTTTAGATACTGTCATATTGCTATGCATAGTTTGTTATAGATAGCAGTAAGTTTATACGCTATACTTGTTTTAGTATACCGTTACCGGATAACTACTGCTTATTCCTGAGGTGATATGCTTTGAGTTTCTATACAGTCTCAAGGGTTGTCATGTATATGTATATATGCATAGATGTAGTGATATGTCTTCTTGCATTAGACATTAATGGGTCATCGGTTATCTTGCCAGTATACCTTGTAGGTTACCTGTGTTTTCTGTTATAGGATTTCAGACTGAGACCTAGTATACTGAAGACTTGGGGAGGGAGGTATGTGTATCTATCATACACCATCCTTGCATTGTTGCATGCCGGCGATCAGTGACTCCCTTGTGGTTGAGCCTATCGTC
>JAGFNQ010003855.1:100548-163823 GCA_024364735.1 Boesenbergia rotunda
ACTCTCCCGAGAGGAGTAGGTGAGGACGCGTTCCCCTTGAGGGAACATTAGGCGTCGGTTCGACCTAGGGCTCCATTTTGGAGACCAAAGTCAGAACCAAGACAGCTAAGGCTGTATAAAATATAATTGTTATTTGGACTAACCCTGGATGCAGGATCGAAGGACTGAGTATCTGCAGCTCAGAGAGCCTCGAAGGAGTGAGGCAGAAGCTGAGCAGGGCGCCCCGGACGACCAGGGCGCCCCCAAGGTAAACCCAAGTCTGTAAGAACCTCAACGCGCTTCGCCCCGCTTGTTGCGGGCGCCCCCACTGCCAGCTGCCGAAGCGCATCCCTGCGAAGCTGAGGAGATGAGGTTTTGACCGGTCAAACCGGGCGCCCCGAGCCCTACGGGCACCCCGGTCAAACCGGATCCCGAGGATAAGGGATCAGACGGCGACCGAGCTATAACCGGATCTGCTGCCACGTGGGGGGCGCCCCCGTCGACCAGGGCACCCCTAGGCCCTATATAAAGGGCCCTCGACCTCCTTCTTCAGATCATCAATTACTGCGACGCTTCCACGCTCTTCTGCTTCCACGACACGCTCCAGAACTCTTCCAACTCGAGCTGACGACGTCCTGCTGCTTCAACACTTCGATCTACACCGGACGTCGGTAACGAAGAGCTTGATTAAGTTTACTACTCTGATTCTGTAATACTTTTTATTGTAAACTTTCTCGAACGTATAGAATTGCCCGCAGAAAACGGTCAACGACCGTGGGCCTTGGAGTAGGAGTCGACACAGGCTCTGAACCAAGTAAAACGACCTTGTTAGCATTGTTTTTGTGTCTTATTTCCGCTGCGCACTTACTCTTTTTAAATCCGAACGATTTGCGACATTCACCCCCCCCCTCCTCTCTCGCATTTCTCGATCCAACACTTTCGTCTACCAGGCTGCTCAAGGCTATGGGGACATAGAACTATAATGTTGTTTATGCCCCTAGGCCGAAACTCCTTGCTTCGACAAGGGTAAATACGATCCATGTAAATGGGATTCCAATTTTGTGAATAAAAATAATGCTCACAATATGGGAGTGTATCCATGTTTTGGTGAATGATGACGGCAATAGCATGTGAGCAAGGGAGTCCTAAATTTGAAACTCCCCACATTGACAATATTTTTTTTCCAAATCAATAATGTATGAAGTGCCTCATGTCTCTACTTCCATTTCTGATTGAGAGTACGGGTGAACCTTATATGATTTAGCTTTCTCTCTCCTTGAATCCATTTCTTTTGTAGCATGAGGTGTCAAAGCAACATACCATTTTGAGACTTCCTCTCTACAGTTAAAGAACTATTAAGCTACCTTCCTTCTTGTATTATCAATTAACCTGTTTATGGGAAGTTCACGTGGTCTTGAACAAAGCATTTAAACTCTCCACACAATTAGTGGTTAGCATTCTGTACCTTCTCCCAGTAAAGTGTGTATTAGCCCACCTTTTAGGGTCAATGTTCTGAAGCCACTTATGGGCATCTAGATATTTTTCAAGCATTGACTGCATTATGAGATCATATTGGAGTGTTGTGTTTGCCCGTGCTGCTGCCCAAAACAAACCTAAAGTTGTTCTACTTCCAGTATCGGTTACCATATTACAAGACATGTGGTGGCAACAAAAAGTATGATGCGCGTTTGTGTATACTTTTCCAACTGCTGATATAATGCCACGATGTCTATCTGATACTATGGTCATTGAATGTTCATCGACAGCAAAGAACTTCTTTGTATGCTCCAAAAATTATTCTCATGCAGACCCACATTAAACTTCAACTATTCCAAAGGCAACTGGGAGAACATTGGCATTACGATCAATAGCTGTAACAATCAACAATACACCCAGATACTTTCTTCTTAGATGTGTGGCATCAATTCCGATAAGTTTGCACAAATAAGACCTGAACACCCTTCGACAAGCACCAAAATCTCAAAAATACCGCTAGAACTCATTGTTACCATTCCTGCATAGTGCCACATAAGTTTCAGGATCTCTAACTCTTAACTCACGCAGATATTGTGGAAGATCTCTATATGTCTCATCATAATCTCCGACGACCTTTTTCAATGCTTTCTCCCTTGCTATGTATGATTTTCTGTATGATATGGTCACTCCAAATCTAACTTTAATATCTGATATAATTATACTTGGTTTGTATTGTTCATTATCAAGAAATTGCTCTTCAACAAAAGACGCAACAAATGATGAAGAGCATGCATGATAATCAGCACTTTTCCTAACAGTTCTACATTGGTGTTCTTTTACATATTTTGTAACAGTGAACTCTACTTCCCCTCGGGCAACTACTCTCCATGTACATGGTTGGTTGAAGCACACTGCTTTAACTCTATTTTTTCGGATGTCAACTGGGTTATATCTCATATGCTTAACCATGACATGCTTCACAAGTGCATTCTTGAATTCTTGTCTAGATGGAAAAAATCTGCCCCACAAAAAATTCATGCTCATCTCTTGCCTCTGCCTCTCCAATTGGCCCAGCTAGCAATCGAGAATTCAAAATATAAGGATCATCGGCTATTGGAAACTCCTCCTCTAAGTCACTGTACTGATCTGGGGGAAATTCATATTGCTCAATTTGCATATCATCAGCTTGGAATTCTACTACACTTATATTGGGTTGTAATTCATCTGCATTTCGGATTTCAAGTTCTTCCTCCTCACTCCAGGTTGGCTCAAAGTATTCAACAAGTCTTGTAGAAGAATTCAGACACTCATCTTCTAGATTATGTGCTTCTTCATTTAGATCAAATGTCAAATTCCTTGTAATTCTATTACCACTATACTCGGAAGATAATGGAATATTATTACTGGCTATTTCTGTTCCATTCCCCATGACAGCATTATCATCAAGAGTATTCCATATCTTAGAGAGAATTTCGTCAACAACATTATCATCCTTGAAAAATAAATTACAATTAAATTTGACAAACTTTCAAAATCATAATCAAATGTTTCAGTAATTTAAAAAAACAAACAAGGATATCAGGTCCGAGGAGGGCCTGATATCAAAGGATATCAGGCCCTATGAGAGCCTGAAATCATTTGATATTAGGCCCTCTTAGGGCCTGAAATTAAATGATTTCAAGCCCTAGGAGGGCCTGAAGTCAAATGATTTCAGGCCCTAGGAGGGCCAAATATCCTTTGATATCAAGCCCTCCTCGGGCCTGATATGGTAAGATATCACCCCCTAGGTCGTATTCAAGCATGAGTTTATCATAAGTTTAAACAAATTCTGAGAACCCTATTTATATAATGTATGACACCGTTAGAATCCTTCTCCAAACAAAAAATTAGTACAAAGAGTTGTTCATGTATAAAACTAGGTATGATACCATATAAGACCAGAACATAGTCTAACTGAAATAAACCCTATAAGAACCCTTACAGTATTTCTTTTTGCCGTATGCATAAATTTTAAGTAGCCAATCATACGTTCATTACTAAATTTTTTTCTTCCTTCTATCAAACACACTGTTGCTTGAAATTTCTCCTTCAACATCTATCTTCCTCAACGATTCTTTTAAGTCAACTCTTTGAAGTCACCTCTAGAACAAGTCCACTCTCTAGGGCAAGGTAGAAATATATATGTACCTTCATGACGAGTCGAGTTGTGCAAGCTAGAAATATATATGTAGTGTGAGAAAAAGTCAACTCTCAGGGTCATCCAAACCACAATATGTTATTTTAAATTGAATAATCTCAAAAAGTGGTTCGGATGTCTCAGAATTCTATATGACAAAGGCAATTCTTGGCGGGAGGGGTATAAGAGGAAGGTCACTACATTTAATGCACCCTTTGGTAAAAAGGAAACCTCAGTATGCCTTTTGGTAATTCTTAATTCTCAGGTGCGTCCTTTGGTAAAAAGTCGAATTTAATAACGTTAATCTATCTATTCTCCCACGTATTAATCATAACATCTAAGTTAGTAGCTCCATGATTTATCTTTTTCATGTTAATCTTGAAAAAGATTGACAAAGATATTAAAAACGAATGAATTATCTTTTACCATAATAAACGAACTCATTCAAGAGCCAAAGTAAATAAATAATAAGGTAAGTCGTATTATTTTAATTGTAAATTACTTTAAAATCCACAAAATCTTTATTTCCACGTTTTGTATATAAATTTTTATTTACATTAATTCCCTATAATGCATATTAATTTATCTAAATATTTTTATTTCTTTTAAAAAAGTACAAAATAAAATATAATTCCTCTTAAATTTAGTATCATTTAACTATAATTTAATATATTTTTTATCAAATTATTATGATATTTTTTTCCGCTTAACTAATCTATTGGGAGTCATACCCATCGACTAATCGATTCAGCTTAAGTTGATCGAATGGTTTGGCTCTCAATCGATTGGTCAGGTAAAAAAGGAGTCATATTTAATTTAATAGAAAATATATTAAATTATCTTTAAATAATGCTGAATTTATGATAAATTATATTTATTTTTAGACTTTTTTACTAATAAAAAGTAAAAGTTTTGTTTACTCGTGACAAACCTAGCTAATCGATGACCGATCGATTTTCAAACGATTGGAGTTGCTCAACCACTAATCAATCAATTGAAAATTGATCGGTAATTGATCAGTTGGGTTGTCATAAGAGAACATAACCCTTATTTTTTATAGGTATAAAAAGTTCAAAAGGAGATATAATTCTTTTTAAATTTAGCATATTTAAGATAGAATCGAGTATATTTTCTACCATCATGAGTATTTTTTTTGCCCGATTATCTTTATCGATTAGCTTAGGATAAATCGATATGGTATGTATTAGGAAATATAAGTAAATAAAAATTTATATGATTTACTGACGAGGTGATAATAAATTTTTTCATATATATATATATATATATATATGAAGAAAATTGAATTTGTTATTAATAAGTTTAGGATAATTTTTTATTATTTTAATACAACGGGTCAGTTTAAATAAAACGAATATTAAAGTTGATTATTTTAGTTAATTGGTCAACTCCTATTATTTTAATAATACAAGCTAGCATGGTTAAGGATCCATCTAACCTCCGAGATTATGATATAGTAGTAGGGTGATTAATCATTATCCTCAGGATCTCCATTTTACATCCCTACAATGGAAGATCTGTCTCACCATCGGTAGGATATGTCGGGACAACTCCCGTACACCGGCTAGATTCCCTGGGAGATTTGGAGAATGTCAACTCCGTCACCTCAAGTGTCCTAAAGCAAGAAGAAGGACCAGGGAAGAGAGAGGGATCCAAGTCCTTCCAGAAGGCACCTTCCACCCCTTTCTCGCTAGACATCGTAGAAGATCTCATGTCGAAGCAGTTTTGGGGTCCCAGAATTGTCAACTACGACGGGAAGACAGATTCAGAGGACTATGTCTGCAAATTCAAGAACACGACCCTCTTGCACCAGTACACAAATAGTGTTGAGTGCTGAGTGTTTTCGAACATTCTGTCGGGAGCCACTCAGAGATGGTTCCAGAGACTGCCCTAGGATTTTATAATCTCCTTCCTGGAGTTTAGAACCACGTTCTTGCATCACTTTGCCAGCAGCCGTCGATATTAGAAGATGGCATTAAATCTGTTCGCCCTCAAGCAGAAGGCGAAGGAACCATTGAAGGGTTATATCCAGCGGTTCAACCGGGTGGTGCAAGATGTGTCAACCGCAACATCGGAGATCCTTGTCAGCGCCTTCACGTAGGGACTCTCTGAGGGTGACTTCTTCCAATCATTGGTGAAGAAGACACCAACCAGTTTCGACGACTTGCTGAGTCACTCTGTCAAGCATGTCAACGTTGAAGATGTGCAGCATGCTTGCCGAAAAGAACCAGACGGAGTCCCTATGCAAACTGCCATACGGTCTGAAAGAAGGGAGACCCCAGCACCGGCCCGGGCGAAGGACCCTAGTTCCGGGAAGGACCACTGGGCGGGTAAGAGAAGATTGGTAGAGATAGTCATCACCCAGAAGCCGAAGCCACCAAAAAAGTACTGTGATTTTCATAGCAGTATGACGCACTCTACAGAAGAGTGTCATGCCTTAAAGAAAAGGTTATCAGAGGAAGAGGATAGCAAGCCCCGAAAGCAATGGAAAAAAGCGGGGAATCGCTGGATGTCCCCGCGATAGAGTATTTCTCCCCGCAAGCGACAATCAGGAGAAGAAGGAACCCGGCGGCGATCTTGGTCATGTTCCAGAGGGAGGAGTCGGGAGGTGGCACCTCGTCGATCTCTTTCCCCTGAATGAGACCCCAAGAAAAGCAAGACTCCTGTGCGAGGTCCCCTTTCGGGCCACGTGGGAGTAATCTCCAGAGGTTCTACAGAAGGAGACTCTAACCGGGCAAGGAAGGCCCACACTTGGCGATTGGAGAACTACGTCATTGGGACAAGAAGTGGCCAGCGCAGAAGCCCCGTCATCTCATTCGGCCCGGATGACATAGAGGATGTGGAGACCCCTCATGAGGACACCCTAGTAACCCTTGCACGCATAGCAAATTATGAAGTTAAGCGCGTCTTCGTGGATATAGGTAGTTCTGTGAACATCCTATACAAGGCGGCCCTGGACCAGATGTAGATCGATGAGGATGAGATGCGACCGGTCTCTACTCCACTCTTCGGCTTCGCTAGACACCGAGTGCAGCCAATAGGGCAAATCTCCCTACCCCTGCCCTTGGGAGATGACACGCTGGAGAGGATGAGGACTTCTTTCTTGGTCGTGGATGCACCCTCGTCCTATAACGCCATCCTCGAACACCCAGCACTCAACGTATTCCAGTCGATGGTCTCAGTCTACCACCAAAAAATCAAGTTCCCAGTGGACGTGCAAGTGGCCGAGGTCAAGGGGGATCAACTAGCTTCCCGACAATATTATAGCGGGGAGGTTAGGTTTGAAGCCCACAAGAACTCGAAGACTGATGAAACTCTACAAATAGACCTCGCCAACCCTCGAGAGGAGGAAGGGCTCAAAGAAGAATGGAGGGAGGTCGAGAGTGAGAAAGTTCAGATACACCCTCAACAGACAGGGGGGTTACAAGGATTACTATTGACCTCACACCAGAGCTGAGAAGTCGTCTGATCGACTGTTTGCAAAACCATCGGGACGTGTTTGCATGGGCCACCGAGGAGATCAAAGAAGCCCCCCAGCCTTGGCCATGCATCGCTTGCATGTCACCCCCGGGGCTCGGTCAGTGAAGCAAAGACGAAGACATTTCGCTCCGGAGCAGGACAAGGCTATCAGAGAGGAGGTTGTCAAGTTGCTAAAGGCTAGGCACATAAGAGAAGTTCAATTCCCAACTTGGTTGGCTAATGTAGTACTTGTACCTAAGTCCGGGGGTAAATGGCGGGTTTGTATTGACTTTAGAGATTTGAATAAAGTCTGCCCTAAAGACTACTACCCCTACCTCGGATAGATAGATTGGTAGATTCCACCTCTGGTTGTGAGTTTATTTCTATGTTGGACACCTACTAGGGATATCACCAAATTCCTCTCGCACCAAAGATCAAGAAAAGGTCAGTTTTGTGACGGTCGATGGCACCTATTGATATAACGTTATGCCGTTCGGATTGCGCAATGTCGGGGCAACCTATCAACGGATGATGGACAAGATCTTCAGGCAGCAAATCGGGAGGAACATTGAAGTTTATGTAGATGGCACTAATGAGGATCTCGGAGGTGGCACTCGGAACATCCTGCGCCACCCGATTGAACCGTTGGATATAATCCTTCAAGGGCTCCTTACCCTTCTGTTTCAGGACAAACAGGTTTAGTGTCGTCTTTTGGTATTGACGGCCACTGGCGAGGTGATGTAAGAAGATAGTTTTAAACTCCACAAAAGAGTTTATTGAGTTTTGAGGCAGCCTGTGAAACTATCGGTGGGCAACTCCCGATAGGGTGTTCAGAAACACCCGACACTTCACACCATCAGTGTATTGGTGTAACAGGACTGCGTTTTCAAACTTGTAGATGTGGTCTTCTAGATCCATTTTCCCATCATAATCAACAATTCCCTGACTATGAAACTGCTTGAGCATGGGATCCACGATGATGTCTTGGGTGAAAGCCGTAGACGGGGACTTTAGGAGAACCTTGGCAGACTTGCTCTTTCCCTGCCCATCTTCATGTCGCAAAACGCCGGAGGTGGCAGAATGCGCCTTCTTCATTTCTCCTATGGAGTTTTGCCTATGCCCCGGGGCTATTATTGTCGACGCTCCCAACGGTGAGACAGATCTTCGATGTCGATTGAGTGAAGCAGACTATTTAGGGATCTCAACCTGTGTAGGAGCCGCTCTTTGAGAGGCGGCTTGTTCAATCTGATGTTGCTCCAATACTCATTTAACGATGTTGGCGACTAACCGGTCCAACTCTTCTCGCATCAAAATGATGGGTTGCCCCTCTGGTTTCGCCATCACAGTATTCCCCCTGGTGCTTAGATTAGATTTCCCACAGATAGCGCCAAAAACTTATTCTGAAAGTGAACGACGGGGATGACGAATCACCAAATCGTAGCTCACGATGACGATGACAGCGAGAAGATGTCGGCGTCTGCGAAATTAACACGAGCATAAAGGGGATGCACCAGAAGAAGTTCCAGTGGAGCCCTCTCCGACGCTCAAGTCAAAACTCCTTTTAGGGAGGAAAACGAGGAACCAAAGTATTCGAGTTCGAAAAGCTTACCCCTTTTACCTGGGTGCCAAAGCATCTTATATATTTGACGCCTTCCCCCCATGTATCTCCACCTCCTTCTCAATGTTTCCTGGTCATCGGTTATTTAACAGTTGTTCTCCACTCTATGATGACTGGTAACTGTTGATGCAGTTTGACCCGGTTGTTGTTTTGGTGTTTGACAATGATTTAAGTTTGGTTGAATGAATGTGGATTAAGTCCTGGTCGGGGATTGGGATTGAAATCCCGGTGAGTGAAGTCGGGTCCTGGTGAGTGAAGCCAAGTGGTGGAAATCCCGGTGAGTGAAGCCGGGTCCTGGTGAGTGACGCCAGGTGGTGGAAATCCCGATGAGTGAAGTCGGGTCCTGGTGAGTGAAGTCAGGTGATGGAAATCCTAGTGAGTGAAGCTAGGTTGAAATCCCGGTGAGTGAAGCCGGGTCCCGGTGAGTGAAGCCGAGTGACCAAAACCCTGGTGAGTGAAGCCAGGTCCTAGTGAGTGAAGCTAGGTGTGTGAAAAGTCCTAATTCGGAAGAGGTAGGTGAAAAGTCCTAGCTTGGAGGGCTAGGTGAAAAGTCCTAACTTGGAGGGTTAGGTGCAAATTCCCATCTTGGAGAGTTAGGTGAAAAAGTCCTGGCTTGGAGGGTCAGGTCCTAGCTTGGAGGACTAGGTTTGGAAAAGTCCTAATTCGGAAGGGTTAAGTGAAAAGTCCTAGCTTGGAGGGCTAGGTGAAAAGTCCTAACTTGGAGGGTTAGGTGCAAATTCCCAACTTGGAGAGTTAGGTGAAAAATCCTTAGCTTGGAGGGCTAAGGTGGATGAAAACATAGCTTGGAGGGCTAAGTTTGAGTCCCTGGATCGGTCTGGTGATTGATCAGGGAATCTGGCACGCTGCTCCGTCGTGGATCGGTCTGGTGACCGATCCAGCGATGACTGATCGGTTGGGTGACCGATCAGGGAGCATACAGTGAGGTTGGGAACCTACTGTGTTGCTCCTGATCGGTCTGGTGACCGATCAGGGAGTGTGTCGTTCACTCTCTGCACTGCTCCTGATCGGTCTGGTGACCGATCAGGGAGCACACAGTGAGTTGAGTTCCCCTACTGATCTGCTCCTGATCGGTCTGGTGACCGATCAGGGAGCACACAGTGAGTTGAGTTCCCCTACTGATCTGCTCCTGATCGGTCTATTGACTGATCAGGGATACTGTTCAGATCGGTCTAGAGAACGATCAAGTGTCGCGAGATTCTCCTTATGACCGATCAGAACGACTTCTGATCGGTCTGGGAGCAGCCTGATTGGTCTAGTGACCGATCAGGCTGGAGCCTGATTGGTCTGGGGACCGATCTGGAGTGTGCAGCAGAATGCTGGATTGGTCTGGTGACCAATCAGGAGTATGCAGAAGACTGCTGGATCGGTCTGGTGACCGATCAGGCTCCTCCCTGATCGGTCTGG
The DNA here is from genome assembly GCA_024364735.1 of Boesenbergia rotunda. Taxonomy (NCBI): domain Eukaryota; kingdom Viridiplantae; phylum Streptophyta; class Magnoliopsida; order Zingiberales; family Zingiberaceae; genus Boesenbergia; species Boesenbergia rotunda. The sequence continues at coordinate 110,700 of JAGFNQ010003855.1, forward strand.
TGACCGATCAGGAGCAGAACTTTAATTCAAATATGCTGTCAGAAGCTCTGATCGCGCTGTTTTCTCTGCCGATTCTCTGATACACTGCTGATATATGTTGATATGAGTTGCTAAGCTTCTATTGGAGTGTGCAGGCTTTACAGGGATGATTCAAACATTAGAGGAGAGTCAATGGGAGGCTTTCCTTAGAGCAGGTTTGGCTGCTTCCTTATTTCAGGTCTCAACGGCGTCTGGAGAGCAGCTGGCAACTGACGGAGGCTCAGCTGGAGAGGGTCTTCAGTGGACTTAGTGCTCAAGGAGTCAGGAGGTCAGGCTGTGGCTTCAGTGGATGCTGATGGAGAGCCTGGTGATGGGAGCAGATGCTTAAGACGAGGCTGGAAGCAGAGAAGCGAGAACGGGGAAAACAGACAGGAACTTGAGGAGTTTGGCTGGGCTGTGTGTTGTGCTCTCTGTTGCTTGGTGCTTGAGCGTTCTTGTTTCATCTTTGTGAGTTATCCTTCTCTTAGTCTCGTGAGCTTATCTTGTATCCTATTGAGATGCTTGTGGAGAGGTTTCTCCACCGAGAAGGAGGCGTTGTTTTATCCGGGTCACCGGGGCTTGATCTGCCGACGATCAAGGGATCGCCCACCTTACGGGCACGCCAAGGAGTAGGGGCAAGTTATCCCTGAACCTTGTAAATGACCATTGTTAGCATATTGGTTTGTATTCTTCCTTCCCTGCATTTCTGTTTCTGCTGTTATATTTGTATTGCTTTCGCTGTGGCTAACCTAAGTGCAGAGGAATTTGAAAACGACTAAGTCTTGAGGGTCAGGCTATATTCACCCCCCTCTATAGCCATCCAAGTTCCAACAAGTGGTATCAGAGCTTGGGGCTCTGTTCAACCGGATTAACAACCGAGAGCTTACAACAAGGATGGCAACGAGAGAAGGACTTAGCACCAACCGACCTCCACTCTTCGACGGCACAGATTTTCCATATTGGAGATCGAAGATGGAATTTTACTTGAAGATGAACATCCACACTTGGTTTGCTATCAAGGAGGGTTTTGCTCCTCCAAAGGATAATGAAGGAAAAGAGTTGGATTTATCAAAATGGTCGGCTGAGCAAATTCGCAAGGGAGAAGCCGATGCGAAAGCGGTGGTGAATTTGCAATGCGGGATGACCAAGGATCAACTAATCAAGGTTAGCTCCTTCACCTCAGCCCAAGACCTTTGGAATAAGCTCATTGAGCTTCATGAGGGCACCCGGAACTCAAGGATTTTGACGACCCGCCTTCCTTAACTTCTCTCTCTCTTCCTTAAAGCGGACGTCACATTTGCTTAACCTTAACTTTACCTTATTCTCAGCCTTAGGTTACAACTAATTGACTTCCCTTAACTTGCTCTGAATTTTTCTGAATTTAAAAAAAACTTTCATTTTTATTTGCTTTGCAAAGATTTGACCCCTAGACCTCTTAGTTGTAAAACCAAAGCACTCACCATCTGCCCTACAACACTTTGTTTTTAATGGTACCAGTCAACTGGTAGATAGCCAGTCGACTGGTGCATCGAACAAAAGGTTCTGTTCGATATCGCAGTCGACTGGTTCTGAACCAGTCGATTGGCACGCCTGAAACCTGCATTTACAGACCTGAAAACCATTTCCAAAGCTTCACAATTCACATACCTTCAATGTATATAAAGAAATAACTTCATTTCTATACTCTATACTAGTTTTATAAACATCCTAGCAACTCAAAACGAATCCAATAATTTGAAATTAGAATCATTGCGGAATTTAACAAAACTATCAAAACGTAAGCAAAACACTCTAGAGTTTGTACCAAACTTAACCTCTATGCGTAGTTTAACCAAAGTCATTCATTCTACCAATTCAAAACACCAAAACACATGTTCTACAAGACTTAACCCGACGATCTCTTCCACGGTTCCGCCGCCACTGAACATCAATGCAAGTCCCGCTCGCCTCCCTAGCTTATGCTTTTTCTTTACCTTTGTCTGCAATAGAAGGAAATGCAACTAATAAGCGATTTCCTTAGTAAGTAAATCCTAACTCATAAATTCATGCGATCAATGATAAACATGCTCTTTTCAAATAATGCATGCTTCAAAACACATGCACTTTGAAATATTTACACATGGAAACTTTCATATACTTATCATGCTCAATCATGCTTGAAAACATTTACTAGCACTAAAACATTGGCAAATCTAACATGCTCATAATTTCTTTTGAGACTTGCTACTTATGCATTTCCATACTTTAAACCACTAACTTCCTTGCTCTTGCTCTTTAACATGCTTGTAACATAACAATGTTAACATACATAGCAAAACATATGCTTAAACTGAAAACACTTACATATACTCATATACTTCAAAATAATAATCAACTTTCTCAAGCCTTGACACTGTACCATGGTATCAATGTACCAATGCGCGCATCCCTAATAGGTTTCGGGGTAGCTAGCCACCGCACCCTATTAGAGCTTCTTTCTTACTTTCTGTGGGCCTCTCATTTGCCCGGTACATGTTACTTTACAAAAGTAAAATACTTTCTTACTCATAATGCTTGTATTTATCAAGCTAACTTTCTTTTTCATAAATCTTGCACTATAAACTTTTACCTTTTCTTACTTGGAACTTTCATCGAGCACATTGCGTGCCCTTAACCCCAAAACTCCTTTTTGGGACTTTTCAAGAACTTACTCTTGTCATACTTAGGTCACATACACAAAACTTACTCCAATTCATATTCTATGATAAAACATGTATTCTTTAGGAACTTAAAACACACAAATAAGAAAAATCATAATCTTAAAGCATGCACTTAGATCACAAACATGATTCTACAACGAGAAATATATGGCGAAACTGCTTCTATTGCAGGTGAGTGATCTACTTACCCTTATCTTGAAGAAAACTTACTAAATATCTAGGGAAACTCCTAGCGTAGCGCTCCTCTTCTCTTCCCTTGCGAGAAAACTTCACCCTTGGCCCTAGGGAAGAAGCCCTAGATTTTCTACTTCAAAAGGAAGAAGAAGGAGGAGAAAACTCTCCTTTTCCTCCCTGTTTTTCGCAGCCTCCCAACCTTGATCGCACGGCCTCCTACAACCCTAAAAGGGGTCTTAACACAACTTAAGTGGAAGATTAAATACCTCTTCATGAAATGGGCTAAATCAACTATAACATTATTTCGCTTCATCCTTTTCTGTACTTGATACCCTTGCCCAGCTGGTTAGCAAAGCTTGCTTAAGGATTTGCTTCACGTGGTCGCGAGATCAATCCCCACCCGACCCTTTAATTTTTTTTTTCTTTTTATTTTAATTCCGAAAAATACTAGAAAAATTTTGAAAAATCACTAATAATACCATAAAATTATTGGGTGTTACAATCCTCCCTACTTTATAAAAAGTTCGTCCTCGAACTTAGAACAGCTCTGGATACCTTTGCTTCATGCTATCTTCTGATTCCCAGGTTGCCTCTTCATACTTCTGATTCAGCCATAAAACTTTTACTAGTGGTACCACTTTGTTCCTCAACTTCTTATCTGCTCGATCTATTATCTGAATAGGTCGACTTTCATAACTGAGATCTTCTTGAACCTGTACCATCTGTGGCTCAATCACTTGGTTGGCTTCTGGGATGTGCTTCTTCAACATTAAGACATGGAACACATTGTGTATTGCTGACATCTCTGAGGGTAGCTCCAACTCATATGCTATTTTGTCAACTCTTTTCGTCACTAGGTAGGGTCCTATGTATCGAGGACTTAGCTTGCCTTTCTTGCCAAATCTCATCACACCCTTCATAAGAGCTACTTTGAGGAAAACTGTATCCCCAACTTTAAATTCTAACGGCCTACGGCGTACATCGGCGTAACTCTTCTCCATACTCTGAGCAGTCTCTATCCTCTGGCGGATACTCTTTATAGCTTCTATGGTATCATCTATAAGGTCAGTCTGAGACCTCATTTCTTTCTTCTCACTACCTTCATACCAATAGAGGGGAGATCTACACCTCCTACCATAAAGAGCTTCATAGGGTGTCATACCAATAGTAGCTTGGTAACTGTTGTTGTCAGCAAACTCAGCTAAACATAAATATTTGCACCAACTGCCCTTGAAGTCTAATGCACAAGCTCTGAGCATATCTTCTAGAACTTGATTCACTCTCTCTGTCTGTCCATCAGTCTGGGGATGGAAAGCTGTGCTGAATTTCAGTTTGGTGCCTAACGCTGTCTGTACGCACTCCCAAAAGTGTGAAGTGAAACGACCATCCCTATCAGAGATAATGGTCTTCGGGACTCCGTGTAGTCGGATCACTTCCTGCACATATAACTGGGCTAACTTTTCAATCGAGTAAGACACTCTGATTGCCAAGAAGTGGGTAGACTTGGTCAATCTGTCTACTATCACCCAAATAGCGTCATAGCCATTAGTTGTCTTTGGTAGACCAACTATGAAATCTATGGCTATGTCTTCCCATTTCCACTCTGGAATCTGAATGGGTTGTAGGATACCTTCTGGTCTCTGGTGTTCTGCTTTAACTCTCTGACATGTCAGGCAGGTGCTGACATACTTAGCTATGTCTCTTTTCATTCCGGACCACCAAAATCTTCTTTTCAAGTCCTGGTACATCTTAGTGGAACCAGGGTGTATTGAGTAGGGAGTTCTATGGGCTTCTTCAAGAATCTTATTTCTCAGCTCTTCACTATTAGGGACACATAAACGGTCACCATAATAGAGTATCCCACTGTCAAATACTCTAAACTCTTTACTTTCTCCTTCTTGTATCTCTTGCTTGATCCTTTGGATATCATAATCCTCAGCTTGCTCTTTCTGTATATCTTCAAGCAAGGTTGACTCTAGTGTCAATAGAGCTAACTGCCCATAAATGATCTCAATTTCATAATCTACTATTTCCTTCTGTAATGGTGGTGATAATGCTGACAAGGACATCAAGGTGGCACAAGTCTTTCTACTTAGTGCATCGGCTACTTTATTTGCCTTACCAGGGTGGTAAAGGATCTCACAGTCATAATCCTTCACTAACTCAAGCCACCTTCGCTGTCTCATATTGAGGTCTTTCTGAGTGAAGAAATATTTCAGACTCTGGTGATCTGTATAAATTTTGCACTGCACTCCATACAGATAATGTCTCCATATTTTTAGAGCGAAGACTACAGCTGCCAACTCCAGATCATGAGTGGGGTAATTCTTTTCATAGTCCTTCAGTTGTCTGGAAGCATAAGCTATGACTTTGCCTTCTTGCATAAGAACTGCTCCAAGTCCTAGCTTTGATGCATCACTGTATATATCAAAGCTCTTGTCACCTTCGGGTACTGTAAGGATAGGAGCGCTGGTCAGTCTCTTTTTCAACTCAAGGAAGCTCTGCTCACAGTCTTCAGTCCACTCATACTTCTTATTCTTTCTGGTAAGGGCTGTAAGTGGAGAAGCTATCTTTGAAAAGTGCTCTACAAACCTTCTATAGTACCCTGCTAAACCCACAAAAACTTCTGATCTCACTGGCATTCTTTGGTCGACTCCAGTTACTAACTGCTTCAATCTTGGCTGGGTCTACCATAATACCTTCCTTGGAAATGATGTGGCCTAAGAATGCCACCTGGTCAAGCCAAAACTCACACTTTGAGAATTTGGCGTACCACTCCTTCTGATGTAAGGTTTGCAATACCATCTTCAGGTGTTCTTCATGTTCTTCCTGAGTCTTTGAATACACTAGGATATCATCAATGAAGACCATGACGAACTTGTCAAGAAAGTCCTTGAACACTCCATTCATTATATCCATAAACGTCGCAGGGGCATTTTTCACTCCAAAGGGCATGACCACAAACTCGTAGTGCCCATATCTTGTACTGAAAGCAGTCCTTGGCACATCACTCTCCTTCACTTTGAGTTGATGGTAACCTGATCGCAGATCTATTTTGGAGAACACTGTGGCTCCCTTCAGCTGAGCAAATAAATCATCTATCCTTGGCAAAGGATATCTGTTCTTGATGGTTACCTTATTCAAAGCTTGATAATCTATGCACATTCGCATAGATCCATCTTTCTTCTTGACGAGCATTACTGGAGCTCCCCAAGGTGAATGACTAGGGCGGATGAAACCCTTGTCAAGTAGCTCTTGCAATTGTTCTTGCAATTCTTTCAGTTCTGCTGGCGATAAGGTGCCTTCGAAATTGGGTTGGTTCCTGGGGCCAACTCAATTTCAAACTCAATTTCCCGATTGGGAGGGAGTCCTGGTAACTCTTCAGGAAACACCTCAGGATAGTCACAGACTACCCTCACTTCTTCTCTCTTCAACCCTTCTCCTTGACTTGCATCCACTATATGAGCTAGAAAACCAGAGCACCCCTTCTCTAACATTCTCTGAGCTTGTAAGGTAGATAAGAACCTTTTTCTCTTTCTCTTTGGGTCTCCAATAAACTCAAATGGAGGTTCTGCTTCTAGTGTGAACTTGACTTTCCTCTTGCGGTAGTCTATAGAAGCACTATACTTGCTCAAGAAGTCCATCCCTAAAATGGCATCGTAATCCTTCATCTCCAAGACTACCAAGTCACTATAGAGCTCTCAGTTGGAAATCCAGATTGGTACTGCCCTTAGCCTCTCAGTAGAGGCCATTACTTCCCCCGACGGTAAAGTTGTTAAGAACTTCATCGTTCAATATTTCTGGTGGCCTTTATACTGTTTAAGTAGTGCTCGGTGATCAAAGCACTACTTATCAGTTCTTCGGAGGTTTGCGACCTCTTAACACCGCTAGCCCCATTTAACGCTATCTCAGGCCTTAACATCTTGAGCATTAGCCTGACTATCTCTTTTCTGTGCTAACTAGCTCTGGGCACAGACGCGCTAACCGATTAAACTTCTTCACTGCTTCATCCACGGATAAGTTTCCTTGTCTGAACTCCGTGAATTCGTCGTAATGCTTGTTGGTTACTTGCATGTGAAAACATTCTTCGAAGAACTCAGCCTCGAAGTCGGCCCATGTCATCTGGCTGACATTTCTCTTAGCCTTGACTCTCTCCCACCACATTCTAGCATCTCCTGTAAGGCAGAAAGATGCACACTTTCTTTTCTCTACCTCAGGCCAGTCCAGTAGCTCTACTATGCTTTCCCAAATTTTGAACCATGCTTGAGCATCCCATGGTTCGATTGTGCCTGAGAAGTTCCCTAGCTTTAGTTTCTGCCACTAGATGAGGTATGCTTCTTGCCTTACCCCCCTTGTCGGGACTACAGAGGTAACCGATGGGTCTTCGGTCACCACTGGTGCCATTACATTCGCCATCGGCGGGGTAACAGGAGTGGCCTACTGGTTAGCCATCATGGTGGCAATAACTTGTTGTTGCTCTACTAATGTCTCTATAACTGCGCCATCACTTCTAAGAGAGTTGGTGGTGGTACTGACTCTTTCTCTTGCCTTCTAGGAGCTCGCTCCTCATTTTGGGCCTTTCTAGGACGCCCTCTTGGCATTCTCTTACTCTATATCATAAAGAGACTAATAACATTACTTCGATAAAGACCTTTCATCAATAAGGGTATTTTATTACTTCACTATCATCCTACTCATATCATCATGTGTCATATCATTATACTATCATCAAACTTATCATCATACTATCATCATTCTCATATTAGATAGCATATACTGATCGTGCACATAATAGCATATAATAATACTAACATACTTTCTTATCATCATGCACTTACTGATACTAGCAATCAATGATGAAAAGCATACAAAACTACAACATATGAAGTTCTTACTTGGCAGGCGGCAGGATTGATGCTTGATGTCAGTGTTGCGGAAGGGTGGAAACTGGCTCTGATATCACTCTGTGACGACCCGCCTTCCTTAACTTCTCTCTCTCTTCCTTAAAGCGGACGCCACATTTGCTTAACCTTAACTTTACCTTATTCTCAGTCTTAGGTTACAACTACTTGACTTCCCTTAACTTGCTCTGAATTTTTCTGAATTTAAAAAAAAACTTTCATTTTTATTTGCTTTGCAAAGATTTGACCCCTAGACCTCTTAGTTGTAAAACCAAAGCACTAACCATCTGCCCTACAACACTTTGTTTTTAATGGTACCAATCGACTGGTAGATAGCCAGTCGACTGGTGCATCGAACAAAAGGTTCTGTTCGATATCGCAGTCGACTGGTTCTGAACCAGTCGATTGGCACGCCTGAAACCTGCATTTACAGACCTGAAAACCATTTCCAAAGCTTCACAATTCACATACCTTCAATGTATATAAAGAAATAACTTCATTTCTATACTCTATACTAGTTTTATAAACATCCTAGCAACTCAAAACGAATCCAATAATTTGAAATTAGAATCATTGCGGAATTTAACAAAACTATCAAAACGTAAGCAAAACACTCTAGAGTTTGTACCAAACTTAACCTCTATGCGTAGTTTAACCAAAGTCATTCATTCTACCAATTCAAAACACCAAAACACATGTTCTACAAGACTTAACCCGACGATCTCTTCCACGGTTCCGCCGCCACTGAACATCAATGCAAGTCCCGCTCGCCTCCCTAGCTTATGCTTTTTCTTTACCTTTGTCTGCAATAGAAGGAAATGCAACTAATAAGCGATTTGCTTAGTAAGTAAATCCTAACTCACAAATTCATGCGATCAATGATAAACATGCTCTTTTCAAATAATGCATGCTTCAAAACACATGCACTTTGAAATACTTACACATGGAAACTTTCATATACTTATCATGCTCAATCATGCTTGAAAACATTTACTAGCACTAAAACATTGGCAAATCTAACATGCTCATAATTTCTTTTGAGACTTGCTACTTATGCATTTCCATACTTTAAACCACTAACTTCCTTGCTCTTGCTCTTTAACATGCTTGTAACATAACAATGTTAACATACATAGCAAAATATATGCTTAAACTGAAAACACTTACATATACTCATATACTTCAAAATAATAATCAACTTTCTCAGGCCTTGACACTGTACCATGGTATCAATGTACCAATGCGCGCATCCCTAATAGGTTTCGGGGTAGCTAGCCACCGCACCCTATTAGAGCTTCTTTCTTACTTTCTGTGGGCCTCTCATTTGCCCGGTACATGTCACTTTACAAAAGTAAAATACTTTCTTACTCATAATGCTTGTATTTATCAAGCTAACTTTCTTTTTCATAAATCTTGCACTATAAACCTTTACCTTTTCTTACTTGGAACTTTCATCGAGCACCTTGCGTGCCCTTAACCCCAAAACTCCTTTTTGGGACTTTTCAAGAACTTACTCTTGTTATACTTAGGTCACATACACAAAACTTACTCCAATTCATATTCTATGATAAAACATGTATTCTTTAGGAACTTAAAACACACAAATAAAAAAAACCATAATCTTAAAGCATGCACTTAGATCACAAACATGATTCTACAACGAGAAATATATGGCGAAACTGCTTCTATTGCAGATGAGTGATCTACTTACCCTTATCTTGAAGAAAACTCACTAAATATCTAGGGAAACTCCTAGCGTAGCGCTCCTCTTCTCTTCCCTTGCGAGAAAACTTCACCCTTGGCCCTAGGGAAGAAGCCCTAGGTTTTCTACTTCAAGAGGAAGAAGAAGGAGGAGAAAACTCTCCTTTTCCTCCCTGTTTTTCGCAGCCTCCCAACCTTGCTCGCGCGGCCTCCTACAACCCTAAAAGGGGTCTTAACCCAACTTAAGTGGAAGATTAAATACCTCTTCATGAAACGGGCTAAATCAACTATAACATTATTTCGCTTCATCTTTTTCTGTGCTTGATACCCTTGCCCAGCTAGTTAGCAAAGCTTGCTTAAGGATTTGCTTCGCGTGGTCGTGAGATCAATCCCCACCCGACCCTTTAATTTTTTTTCTTTTTATTTTAATTTCGAAAAATACTAGAAAAATTTTGAAAAATCCCTAATAATACCAGAAAATTATTGGGTATTACAAGGATAGCCAAGAGGGACCTCCTTCTCAGTCAACTACAGAATTTAACAATGGGAGAAAGTGACACTGTAAGTATGCTTCATAGTAAATTCAAAGAAATCCTCAATGGTCTACACTCCATAAATGAGAAGGTAGAGAACCGAGATTTTATTAGGTATGTTCTCAAAGCTTTCCCTAGGAACGCCTTGTGGTCATCCATGGTGGATGCCTACAAGGTCTCCAAGGATTTATCATTTGCTAAGTTAGAGGATTTATTTTGTGAAATGGAACTACATGAGGTCTCTAACAAAAGACCAAAGGAGAAGGAGTTTGTGTTTGTGGCAGGTGACCGAATGGAGGAGAAGAACATTCATCACTTTGCTTTCATGGCACTAGAGGAAAGTGACAACGAATCAAGAAGCTCCTCAATCGCGCCTTCATCATCTTCGGATGATGAAGAGGTAATCTCTCCGGAGTTGGATAAGTGTTATCGGACAATAGCATGTTTAGCTAAGTTGTTAAAGAAATCAAAGAACCAAGTTAAATCCTTAAAATTAAAAATAGAAGAATTAAAATCCTCTAAGGATGAGGATATTAATGAATTGCGTGTTAAAAATCTTGAGGATGAAAATAAGGATTTGAAGAGCGAAATTGAAAACCTCAAGAATACTCTTGAGAAGTTTTCAACTAGCTCTAAAACATTAGATATGATACTAAATTCACAAAGAGTGGTTTATAACAAGGCCGGTATAGGTTACCGACCTAAAGAACCAACCTTTGTATCATTAATGTCAAGAACCCAATTTAGATCACAACATAATTCTAGGGTTCAAAATGTTAGGAAGAAAATGACTAAGGCATGGGTGCCAAAGTCTTTTATTAAAGATGCATTAGGTCCCAAAATTTGGGTACCTAAAACCTCTATTTTTCGAATTGTATAGCATGGTTTGAGGGGAGCATCTATCAACATAGGTTGTTGATAAATTGGTGCTCCAAACATATAGCCATTCCTAGTTAGGAATGTGCTTACCATTTTCTCAAATTCACATGATTGGTTTAAAGAAACACATAGCTTGCCCTTGTCATGAATTGCTTAGGACAATTGGTTTTATTGTTTCAATTTATAATTTACTGCAATTCATGGTTTATGATATGCCTTATGTCAAGCCCAAGGTGTATAATTTCTTGTATGAATTATACAAACATGAATGCATGCTAAAGACAAGGATTAACACATAGTTTGTACTAATAAGGCATCATCAAACAAAGAAAATGAGCTTAAGGTTTAGGCTTAAATTTTTCTCAAGGTATTTTGTTTGGTGAACATGATCAAGTATGCCATGATTTACTGTATGTGTTGGTAACGTTAATGTATTGCATGCAAATTTTTGAGGAATATTTAGTTTGTGATGATCATCATAAAACCTCACAAGGCAATATCAATGCATGCTTTTAAAATGTTTTTAAAACTGGTTAAATGAGATAAAAGCATGTTGGACAATCATGTGTTAGAAAGCTTGATCATGTTTTGATACTAATTTGATACAAGCATGTTTTTGAAAATTTGATCATATTTTTGTTTGTATCATGAAATCGGATCATGTTTTGGAATTTGATATTAGTATCATATTTCGATAATTGTTTGAAGAAATGTATTTTGATTAAGGAAACTCTTTAGGACCAATGGGATTAAAACTAATTGATTTAGGGTTTGGGAATGGTAAGAGTTGAAATGAACACTTCTGAAACTGATTAGTTTCAGAAAATATTCTGTGTCAGACCTGATCGGTCCACCGACCGATCAGGACTCACCCTGATCGGTCTGGTGACCGATCAGGAATCATACTGATCGGTCCGATGACCGATCAGATCATCACTGATAAGAGATATCAGACTACTCCTCAGTCCGATTCCCTTTTTCATCCAATTGTATCAGTGTAATGATCATACCACACACAAATCTGATACAAACCAAGTACAATTGAAACATACTTGATCATCCATTGGTACAAACCTGGTACAAAGTGAGTACAAGTTGGTTCAAGTGTTCAAATATGGGTAGGAACTTTTAAAACCCTTAATTTTCAGAAATTTTTCTGAAATATCAAGTGTTAAACAAACCTAATACTGATTTGATACAAACCTATGTTGGGATGTTCAATTTCATAAGAAAGGGTTTGTTGAGTCATGACTCTTGTTCTTAATGTCGTGTTTCGGAAATTTTTCTGAAATGACGAATATCAATAGAGACCTCTCTCCTATTATGGGATGCAAATTGTTAATGCAGTTTGATCAGGAACGTATCAGAGTTTCAGGAATTTTTCAGAAATCTGATCGATCCCCAGACTAATCAGAAATTTTTCTGTATCACGTAATCAACGAACCTGATCGGTCACGGAGACCAATCAGAATTATGTGTTGGATACAGATGCATTCCCTATTTGTCATATGAAAGATATATATGTTTGACCATGATATATTTCTGTATATGTTTTCATGTGCAATTCAAAACTTAACTTTGATTATTTTGGGTTTGGGGAGAGACCCGTGTTTGAGGGGGAGGTATGTTCAAACTTAATAACTATACCCTTTTCGATGTTTGACAAGGGGGAGAAAATGGTTGATTAAGTTTATGGTTATTATAGGGGGAGGATCATGATTCCCTTATGAGAACTGAACGGACTTCAATTGATTGATACCTAAACTTAAATCGGGTTGTCAAACAACAAAAAGGGGGAGATTGTTGATGCAGTCTGACCCGGTTGTTGTTTTGGTGTTTGACAACGATTTAAGTTTGGTTGAATGAATGTGGATTATGTCCTTGTCGGGGATTGGGATTGAAATCCCGGTGAGTGAAGTCGGGTCCTGGTGAGTGAAGCCAGGTGGTGGAAATCCCGGTGAGTGAAGCCGGGTCCTGGTGAGTGAAGCCAGGTGGTGGAAATCCCGGTGAGTGAATCCGGGTCCTGGTGAGTGAAGCCGGGTCCTGGTGAGTGAAGCCAGGTGATGGAAATCCTAGTGAGTGAAGCTAGGTTGAAATCCCGGTGAGTGAAGCCGGGTCCCGGTGAGTGAAGCCGGGTGACCAAAACCCTGGTGAGTGAAGCCAGGTCCTAGTGAGTGAAGCTAGGTGTGTGAAAAGTCTTAATTCAGAAGAGGTGGGTGAAAAGTCCTAGCTTGGAGGGCTAGGTGAAAAGTCCTAACTTGGAGGGTTAGGTGCAAATTCTCATCTTGGAGAGTTAGGTGAAAAAGTCCTGGCTTGGAGGGTCAGGTCCTAGCTTGGAGGGCTAGGTTTGGAAAAGTCCTAATTCGGAAGGGTTGGGTGAAAAGTCCTAGCTTGGAGGGCTAGGTGAAAAGTCCTAACTTGGAGGGTTAGGTGCAAATTCCCAACTTGGAGAGTTAGATGAAAAATCCTTAGCTTGGAGGGCTAAGGTGGATGAAAACTTAGCTTGGAGGGCTAAGTTTGAGTCCCTGGATCGGTCTGGTGATCGATCAGGGAATCTGGCACGCTGCTCCGTCGTGGATCGGTCTGGTGACCGATCCAGCGATGACTGATCGGTCGGGTGACCAATCAGGGAGCATACAGTGAGGTTGGGAACCTACTGTGCTGCTCCTGATCGATCTGGTGACCGATCAGGGAGTGTGTCGTTCACTCTCTGCACTGCTCCTGATCGGTCTGGTGACCGATCAGGGAGCACACAGTGAGTTGAGTTCCCCTACTGATCTGCTCCTGATCGGTCTGGTGACCGATCAGGGATACTGTTCAGATCAGTCTAGAGAACGATCAAGTGTCGCGAGATTCTCCTTATGACCGATCAGAACGACTTCTGATCGTTCTGGGAGCAGCCTGATTGGTCTGGTGACCAATCAGGCTGGAGCCTGATTGGTCTGGTGACCGATCAGGCTGGAGCCTGATTGGTCTGGGGACCGATTTGGAGTGTGCAGCAGAATGCTGGATTGGTCTGGTGACCAATCAGGAGTATGCAGAAGACTGCTGGATCGGTCTGGTGACCGATCAGGCTCCTCCCTGATCGGTCTGGTGACCGATCAGGCTCCTCCCTGATCGGTCTGGTGTCCGATCAGGAGCAGAACTTTAATTCAAATATGCTGTCAGAAGCTCTGATCGCGCTGTTTTCTCTACCGATTCTCTGATACACTGCTGATATATGTTGATATGAGTTGCTAAGCTTCTATTGGAGTGTGCAGCCTTTACAGGGATGATTCAAACATTGGAGGAGAGTCAATGGGAGGCTTTCCTTAGAGCAGGTTTGACTGCTTCCTTATTTCAGGTCTCAACGGCGTCTGGAGAGCAGCTGGCAACTGACGGAGGCTCAGCTGGAGAGGGTCTTCAGTGGACTGAGTGCTCAGGGAGTCAGGAGGTCAGGCTGTGGCTTCAGTGGATGCTGATGGAGAGCCTGGTGATGGGAGCAGATGCTTAAGACGAGGCTGGAAGCAGAGGAGCGAGAACGGGGAAAACAGACAGGAACTTGAGGAGTTTGGCTGGGCTGTGTGTTGTGCTCTCTGTTGCTTGGTGCTTGAGCGTTCTTGTTTCATCTTTGTGAGCTATCCTTCTCTTAGTCTCGTGAGCTTATCTTGTATCCTATTGAGACGCTTGTGGAGAGGTTTCTCCACCGAGAAGGAGGCGCTGTTTTATCCGGGTCACCGGGGCTTGATCTGTCGACGATCAAGGGATCGCCCACCTTACGGGCACGCCAAGGAGTAGGGGCAAGTTATCCCCGAACCTTGTAAACGACCATTGTTAGCGTATTGGTTTGTATTCTTCCTTCCCTGCATTTCTGTTTCTGCTGTTATATTTGTATTGTTTCCGCTGTGGCTAACCTAAGTGCAGAGGAATTTGAAAACGACTAAGTCTTGAGGGTCAGGCTATATTCACCCCCCCCCCCTCTATAGTCATCCAAGTTCCAACAGTAACAACCACCGTGACTATTAAGGTCATCATTACTATGCGTTACAAGCAATAATTACTGTTGAATTTCCTATTCTAGAAGGAGGGGAGGGTACTTGAAGCTTTGCTCTCTTATCCCTACGCTGCTCTTTGGGATCCACTCTTCTGAGTCAGTCTCTGAGTCTTATCTCCCGGACTGACCTCGGGAGCCTTCCTCCATTCTCTCGAGATAGCCTCGGGAGCTCGATCCCCCGTCTGACCTCGAGGGCCTTCTTCTATTCTACCGAGATAGTCTCGGGAGCTCAATCGCCCGGTCTGACCTCGGGGGGCTTCTTCTATTCTCCCGAGATAGTTTCGGGAGCTCGAGCCCCCAGTCTGACCTCGGGTCTATTAAAATACAGAAACTCAGAGGGCTAAAAGGTAAAAGGGGGAAATTAAGGGCTTATATTTCATTAGATGGAAGTGTGGGGGCTTTAATGCAAAAAGACCACCCACTTATAAAACTCTCCTTTTCCCTGCGCCCGCAGCCAACACCCGATCCTTTTCTTCTCCCATTCCACGAACCCTAGCCGTGTGACTTTCCCCTCTCCTCAGCCAGCTACGACACCAGTCTTCCCCTCTCTGTTTACGATTAAAAACTCCACCTCTTCTGCGATCTTCTTCTCGATCGACGTCCAAGCTTCACTGACTTGGAATCGCTCTTATTCCCTAGAGCCCAGATCAAGGTCTTCTCTCCTTCCCTTTTTTCCATCGGACGCAGCTGATTGGAGGGTTGATCTTGGTGTGAAGCTGTCGGATCTAAGCAAGAGTTAGATGTCGGCGCAAATCTCAGGTAAGGATTTGGAATCTACCTGGAATGGATCGATTTTAGAATTTGAAGCTAGGTTGCTCTTGTTAGATCAATGCATGTTTTGCTCGTATTGGTAGTTCTATGATCAAGCGTGTGCCTTGGATTGCTGATCTTGAGTTTTGGGATGATTTGATTTCCCTGTGTTGTTCCAGTTCTTGATCCTTTGTTGCGATTGCAGATCTTGTGATTAGGATGGTTAGAGTTGAATTTTTGATTGATGCTTTTGGATTCGAATTGGTGTGTGTGATCGGTTTGTGAAGTTTTGGATGTTGACTCCGAGTTCTTGTTTTTATTCATGATTCGGTTTGGGATTTGAATTGAATGGGATTTGGATCTAGGGTTGTTTTTGCTGTTTCCGTTTGAGTTCTGTTGTCATGCTCTTGGATGATAGTTGATACCGATGTGAATGATCTGGTTTCTGTGCTCTGCCGTGAGGAATGAAGTTGGATGTTGTTTAATCTGATGGTGGTTTTTGTTTTTATCACAAGCTTGTTTAGAGTTCTGTTATGTTGCAATCGGATTCTTGAGAATTAGGTTTGGTGCAGGACATTGATTGACTTGGCTTTCGCTCGCGGATGTTATTTTGGATGGAGAGTTCTCTTCGCTTTCGGACTACTACATCAGGAGACAGGTATCTCTGACTGTTCTTTTAGATTAGTCACAGATATATGCTTGATATGCTTTGTTAGCAATAGAGTGATAGATTATGGTATAACTCTTCTATTTGTCTTGCTGATACTGTTTGTGCTATACCTGGCATATGATACCTATACCTTTAGGACTTAGGTTATGGTGCATTATCTACGATCCTTGCATATCATGTTGATATAGGTGGATTAGATAGTGGATGCTTTTTGACCAGTGTCATTCATCATCGTGCACTGTGCATCACTGTCGATCAGGGGCCCCCCTTTGTGGGTGAGTCAGGTCGACAGTCATACGGACCTACCCCTATGGCCACTCATGGGTTAGTGGTTGACGGAGTATGGGTAGTGTGCTCTGTGCTGCTTCGCTCGTGCACTCATGGGTTAGTGAATCCGAGCGTGATAGCAGGCAGATGTCCCTCCTTGAGTAGTCTATATACTAGGAGATAAGAGGGAGAGGTCTCTCCCCCATTTATATACATGGGGTAGGGGTAACACTCAGACAGAGATGTCCTCCAAAGATGACCTAGGGTAGACAGAGATGTCCCCCAGATAGGGCATGGAGTAGGGGTGTTACACCGGCAGCATTCCGTCTACTCGATCGCTCAGGAGTAGCGATGGCAGAGTATGGAAGTCACAACCCTACGTCGGAGGGTGGCCTCCGCTCAGCTTCCTCCCGTACATAGGTGACGATGTCTGACCAACGGCAGGGGTGACCATGTCATTTCACCTTGTGTATACGTATATTTTGCACTTACTTGTGCTTGCTTTACTTGGATGCTGCATATGATTGACATGCACTTACAGGAGACCCTTTATGTCTAGTTTTGGCGACTCTGCTACATTGGTATGATATTTTTATTTCCTCTTTCAGTTGTACTTACCACTGCCTGTACATGTGTCATTTCGATAGTCTGTTACATAGTTGTTAGCTTAGACTATCCTGCATATATGATGGGATATCCGTTGAGTTCTATGATTCATTCCGTTAGCTCCTTGTTTTTACTTCAGGATGATTGTCTGGAGTGTGCCTGACAGCCTATCCCAGTTCGCATATTCACCAAGACGATTTCGGGATTTTCTTCTGTTTAATGGTGGTACATGTTGGTACCCGTTTTCTATATTTTTATACCTTACATTTCCGCTGTTGTCTTTTGTTCGGTTGTGTCATTTTATACGGCGGTATAGTTGTATTTTTGTGAGCCATGGAGGCCCTTGTTTCATTTTGTTTTATCGTAAGTCATACCAGTACGCAGCTTTTGATGTTGTTTTCGTTTTCTTTGTATGCAGACATTTGTTCCAGCCCTATAGGCTGCGGTACAAGCGGCTGAAGTTGTCGTAGAGGTTAGGTTTTTGAATTGTCTGTCGGGTCGAGGGAGTGGCAGCCCGGTCAGTATCGGACGGGCGACTCCTCGGGGCGTGACAAGGTCACTAGCTTGGTGGGCCCTGCCACGTAGTTTTCTGTGCCTCGTGCCCTTCCTAATTAATCATCCCTATCACGCACCAACGACGGAAAGCCCTTGACAGCCTCCACACTCACGACAACCTTGAACATCCTACTGAAAAAGATCCTTCACCTGACCTATCTGAGGGTTGAGCTTCCCCTGCACACAAATTGCAATTTTTGGCAGAAGTCAAATCAGATCCATGTGAATTTTAGGAGTCACAAATATTTCAGTAACAATTCGTGATCTGTTAAGAGGAGATGGGGAAGGAATTGTCTCGCGTGAAACATTGTAGGTGTATTGGCTCCATATGGTTTTCTATTTGTTCATCCACCGTAGTAAAGATTCTTATGACCATCCAACATATCACACACACTTTTCTCTGTACAGTACAACTTGATTGTGAAAGGTCTGACTAGGAACTTCATATATGCTGCCTACAAATATATCTTCCCTTAACCCATCAGTTGGAGAAGTAGAAGTAAAATCAACAACAATTTGTAGCGTGCTAGGATCATCAACATTTTCGGGATCAAATACCTCACGAATATTGAAGTTTCAAGACCACACCATAAAGTACCTCTTCGTCATGATCTTCTTGGGCATCGGAACTATCATTCTTCATGACAAGACCTAGTTGTTCTTGGAATGAAGTTTGAGTGCACACAGAAGGAAGAAAATGATCTTTTATTTTTTCCTTCATCTTCTCCCAATCCTTGATCCTGATTTGCCCTATCATCTGTTCTAGTACTTGCTTCAACCGCTTTAATGTGTTAGTCCAGTCAACAATATTCTTTGTCTGTGACGTACCATAAAATTCGGTAGATCAATTTGAAATCTGAGGTCTCCATGATGATCCTTTCGACTATGTATCGCACGATCTTTAAGTTTTCGTGTAGCCGCCACTACACGTTGGGTTAAATCTATAAGTCACCTTTGTAAATCCTAAATTCTCGACTGTCATTCACGGTGCTCGGTTTCCCCATCGAAACTTGCCTACCACAACCACGACGACATTTCATTGGATCTGATGCTCGACTTTCTCAAATAGACACTACCAACTTTGATACTAACTAACGTCGGACATGATAGTGATTTTCTTACCGACTGATGAGAAGATAGAATTGAGAAGAAGGTAAGAAGAGAAATAATTTCTTATTTTAACTCTCTTTTTTAAAAAAAAATAGCATGACCAAGTGATTCAATTATTGACATTATAATATTACAAAATATATTGTATAATAACTTCATAAATATTTTTTTTCATATTCTTGCCCACACCCTTTTAGTGCTATTTCATACATAAACAATCATCAAAAAAGGTTTTTTTAATTTCAAACTGATTCGATAGTAACACATCGAAAGCATCTAAGAAACGGAACGACCATAAGAAAAAAGAGTGAAGACAACTTGCAACCAAAGAAACAGGAGGCTCAGTTCACTTAGCTTATTCTTCATCCTGCTTGGCTAGTCTATCATACTTGATTTGATTAGACTGGCGAACCCGCTTGAAGATATTCATTATAAACTTGCTAACTTAGCTTTTACCAAAAGAAAAATGAGTTGTTGGTGGTTAACTTAAGAGAAGGGGAATTGAGGAGTAGATAAAAAGAAGAAAAAACATGGAAAAGAAAATTTTTCTTAATAAAAAAGAATTAATTTTTCATATGGTTAAGCATATATTTATATAGACTTTATACCCCAAGACAAAGAAGGAAATAATCATGATACATAGACCTCAATTTCAATTTTGTAGAGAAAAAAAAAATCTTTCTAGAAAAGAAAATTTCCGAACAATAATTGAAATTGATAAAAATGGACGTTAATTAATTTAGATAAACTTAGAACCATACATACCTAATTATCCTAAATATCTTTAAAATTATCAAAAATAGAAATAAAATAGCTTGCAAAAAATTTTGAAATCCAATATAAATAAAATACCTAATTAAAGTTTGCATGAATGATTTTGAAATCCAATAGCTTGCAAATTGGCATACATGATATAATAATTCAAAAATATTTTAAACCTATAATTCTCTTATTTTATTTATTTAAATTAACAATTAATTTATATTTTAAAATTTAATTAGATCTTGATTATTTTATTTATTGTATAATTTAAAAATAATTTTAAGTAGTACTCAACCTTAAAAAAATATTTTAAAGTTTGAAAAAAAGTCAATAGTGTATGAAATTATTTTTTTAAAAAAAATAAGGATCATGAGTAAACAATTCAATTATTGACTTTATAATTTCTCCAAATACACATATTAAACAATGACTATAAATATTTGCTTTCACATTGTGGCTCACTCTCTTTTAGGAATATTTCATACATAAATAAACAAACATCAAAAAGTATTTTAATTTCATACTTATATAATGGTAACAATTGGAATATGCCTAATCCTTTGTTGTTCTTCCTTGTCATCAGCGCCCTCTCTTAATTTTCCCACTAGCTCCTCAGGCATGTTAATTAGAGTGAGCTTTTGCAGATGTGTGAGCAATTCTATGCCACGTGGGATCATCTTTAATTCTGGAAGAGACTCCATATATAGTTTATATAAACTTGCCATGGAACCTTCCTCTATCACAATGTTACTTAAATTCTTCAATCCATCCAAGTAAAGCTTTTTGAGATTGAGGAACCAACCTGTTCTAAAGTGCAGTTTTTGTCCCTCATATGCATCAATCATCAATTCTAGCTTCACTAGTTTATGCAATTGTTCGAGCGAAGGAAGTGGATCTTCTATTAGCTCTGACAATGACAGTCGCACTTGTGTGAGTTCTGCACATGAACAAATAAATGTAGGCATTTTCCCTTCAAATAATTTACCCGACAAAGCCAACTTCTGAAGTGGAGGTGGAGAATTCAACATTTCAAAGTTGAGCTGTTCTTGATCACTTGCATCCATGCCTAAGCTTAAGCGACGAAGGTTCCTCATCTTAGTCAATGAGGTGCAAAGCTGAGGAAAATGGGCTTGCCTCACCCCCGTAACTCCTAATGTTCTGAGCTCTTTCATGTCTCCCAATTGGTGTACAAGCTTCTCATTTAATATAACTTGTTCCAGAGTTTGTAGGTTCTTCCACTGCCATGATCCTTTAGTTGATCCCCAAAATTCAACTTCAATATCGAACCCAAATAGGTGACGAAGTTGCTTCAATTGTGTGACACCACGAGGGAGCTTCCATATTCTGCAATATCGGAGGTCAAGTGTTTGCAACATTTGGAGTTTTTGGATATTCTTGGGAAGTTGCTTGGCTCCTGTATATCTCAAACCCAAATAGTGAAGGTTAAACATGGCTGAAACTTCATTTGGTAAGTTGGAGATTCCAACATCTTCCAGCTCTAACACCCTCAACATTTTAAAACTGACTAAGACTGCTCTTAGGGAACTTGAACGAAATTTGGAAGTAGGAAAAATAACCAGAGAGAGAAGTCGTGAAAGGCTCAGGCTCGCATTTAAATCAAGGGATTCATCATTATTTGCTTGGACGGAAAGGCGACGAGTTTTATTGTCCAGAATTGAATGTGAACTATCAAGAATCATGCAAAATTTTGCCTTTGTAGATATTGCTAATGTTACCTCTCTTACAACGTCATGCATTTTGAAAGCCTTAAGTCTCCCAAATCCATTTCTCCTAACCACCTGAAGCATGGACCGATCCACAAGTTCAGCAAGATAGTCATCAGCCTCCTCTTCCATTGATCTGTGATTGCTCCTTGCCGTCATGAATCCTTCAGCTACCCATAATCGGATTAGTTTCTTCCTTTTTATTACATAATCTTCAGGGAAGATACTACAATAAACAAAACAATTCTTTAGATAGTAAGGCAAATCATTGAAGCTCAGGTTAAGAATATTCTTCACTTTATCTAGCGCAGTGTTGTTTTCAAACTCCCAATGAAGACGATCATAGACTTTCTTCCATTCAGTTTCATTCTTTTCCTTGAATGACAATAAACTGCCGATTGCTACAATAGCTAACGGTGAGCCATGACACTTGTTCAAAATTTTACCAGCGCAATCCTCTAGCTCTTTTGGACAATCTTTAGTATTGTTCCCTCTTTGGAATGCCTTCTTGCAAAACAAAATCCATGCATCTTTTTCATCAAGTTGTTGCAGCTTCATGATATGTTCGTCGTTTGCCATCCTTGCTACTTCATGCATTCTAGTTGTAACAATTAGTCTACTTCCATTGTTGCTATCAACAAAAGCACGACAAATATCATTCCACAAGTCTACATGCCAAACATCATCTAGCACAATTATATATCTCTTCCCCTGCAAACTTTCTCGAATGATTTCAAATAACTCTAATCGTAGCATGGTAGTGATACCATTTGGGACGGGCTCCATTTTTCCCTTGAAGATTTCTTGGATCATTGTTCTTAGGAGTTCTTCCACACTATAAGTTTGTGAGACTGTAACCCATACCTGAAAATCAAAGTGACTCTTCACAGCATCATTGCGATAGGCATTTGCGACGAGAGTAGTTTTTCCATGGCCACCCATTCCCCATACTGCAATTGCCGTCATCTTCCTGCAAGTATCATCATTAGTCAACCATGAAACCAACTTAGATTTGTTCTCTTCTATCCCCACTAGATCATCTTCATCAATTAACATGGGTGAATAAGCTCGATAATGATGTGTACTCTCTCTTTCTGAATTCTTCACTACTCTATCCTCATTGCCACTTATTGTTATACCAAATCGATCTCTCATGCTCGAAAGTTCAGAAAGATCTCTCTCCATGTTTTCTAACCGAGAATCAATACCGCGCCAAGCCTTAGCAAGACGGAACGGTGCCATGAGATAGCAATTCTTCCATGTTCCTTCCCGTTGCCTTCCAACCAGATAAAGGTATTCATCGACGATGTCTTCTATCTTGAAGGTGATCTCCCTGACCTAATATTCATAAGCGTTTTATGGCATCAAATCGTTTGATTGAATTTCTCAAATTAAAAGCAAGTATAAGAAACATAAATAATAATAAGAAGAAGAAGAAAGAGTGTGTTAAATTTCGTAGAAGAATGAGAAGAACTGATCAGTTGAATGCATGGAGGAATAAAAGTGAACATGCATAAAAGTAAAAGTCACACCTGTTCGATCCAAGCCTCGAGTGGTTTGTTAGTAGCAGCGGCAGTCGACCAATTAGAACCTTCGAGGAAGGCCTGCATCACCTTGAACTCGGCGGCGATTCGATCCACGCGAGCGTGAATCTGATCTAAAGGTGGAGTTGTGTGCTGCAGCAGTAGCTGAGAGCATCTGCTCTGCGCTTGGCCGACTGCGATTTCGCCGAGCTTGTTGATCAGTAAGGAGATGAAAGCAGCCTCCATATCTATCTGCCTTTGCCCTTTGCCAGTCTCAACTCTGACTGGTTGGTGTTTTGATCGTTGCAGTTTGTGTGTTTTATAGCCTCCATCGGTTGCGTGCGTAGCTACGAGCATTCATTGGACGGCCATAGTAAATAAATAAATAAATAATAAGTTAAGTCGTATTATTTTAATTGTAAATTATTTTAAAATACTCAAAGACATCTTAAATTTTACTGTTAATTTTTATATCATTTTAGTTTATTAAATCATTGTAGCTACGAGCATATAAATTTTTATTTATTTTAATTATTTAATTTATTAAATCATCTTAGTTTTCTGTAAAAAAATTTAAAATAAAATATAATTTCTAATCAATTCAATTCAGTATTATTTAATTAGAATCTAATATATTTTTTTATCAAATTTAGCACGACTATTTTTTTACGTAATCAATCGATTGAGAATCAAATCAATTGATTGATTTAGATTGAATCAATTGATTTAGCTTATATTTGGCTCTTAATCGATTGGTCTAAGTCGAAAATAGAGTCACACTCAATTTGATAGAAAATATATTATTTTTCTTTAAATAATACTGAATTTAACATAAATTATATTTACTTTTAGACTTTTATACCTACAAAATTAGGGTTCTATTCACTCGCGATAAACCCAGTTAATCGATTGTCGATCGATCAAAGCTGCCCAATCGGAGCTACTCCAATCGATTAGGCCAATCAATTAGGGAATCTGATCGATTAGGAATAGATCAATAATCGATCAGCAAGTTTGTCATGAGAGAATAAAATTCTCATTTTTTTTATAGGTACAAAGAATCTAAAAAGGAGTATAATTCTAAATTTAGCACATTTAAATTAGAATCTAATATTTTTTTTATTAAATTGAACATAACTATTTTTCTAGACCGAGAGTCATAGCAATCAATTGACTTAGAATAAATCCATCGACTCAATTGATTTGGTTTAATCCAATTGATTGATATAAACTTTTAATCGATTAGTCAGACGAAAATAGAGTTGTACTTAATTTAATAGAAAATATATTAGATTATAATTTACATATGTTAAATTTAGAAAGAATTATATCTCATTTTAAATTTTTATAAATATAAAATAGAATAATTAGGTAAATCGATGTGTATTAAGATGTTAAAGCAAATAAAATTATATACACTCTGGAATAAATTTTGTCTCGTACAAAATTGAGAAGAAAATTGAATTTATTATTAAGTTTAGGATAATTTTTTTATTATTTTAATACAACAGGCCATTTTAAATAAAAAATAGAAATTCAAGTTGTATTATTTTACTTATAACAAGCTGGCTGCTTGCATTGTTAAGCGCCCATCTAACGCTCCTTTTCACATGGGCTCACATTGACAACACTTGTTCATCGGATGATAAGATGTTTGACCGATTTGATCGAGGTTATAGGTTCGAGGATCGTCAGTTATTCACAGGGATAAAATCTTGGTCTGCTGGTATTAATTTTCTCGACCTCAGGCATCTTATCATACCAATAATAATCGTAATTTATTTCTTTCTGAAAATTTATGATGTCGAGATCAAAGACCATTAAGATAACGGTTCCATTTTTTTTTTTTTTTTTTGGGTCCTGCTACAACTGTAGTATGCTGGGTTACAGCTGGGCATCGTGGCCTTGTATTGACTCAAAATAAGTTAATTTTAATTCAGTCAAATGGAATCGAATCAACGTGTTATGGTTAGAACAAGACTTGACACTCATTTAAAATCTCTACTCAATATAATATTTTTTTTATTTGATAGAGAAAGTCAATGGAGTGCGAGACTATTTAAAAAAAAAATCAGTAAGCATTTCAATTATTGATTTTAAATTTATTTGTTCTAGAAATAATCAACGACGATGATCAATTATTGGAGTTCTGTCCAGGAAAAGTTATTATCGCAAGGAGAAACTTAGGACCCTGTAAGGTTAACACAAGCGTTAAGTGATACGTCGATAGGGGTCCGACGGACCGGAGTCCACTCCGACGCTTAAGTCAGTGTCTCATCTGAAAGATAAAGGTGACGAAAAGTAAATAATGTATGTAAAGTTGAGAAAGTGTAACTTCTTTATCGGAGGGGTTGAACTACCTTTTATACTGATGACGACAGACTAGACGTTCCCCGTCAATCGATGTCACATCCCCGATATTTAAGACACGCTCTCCTCTTTCGGTGATAATTGGATATCCTTTAAAACGATCTGCGTCGTTATTATATTTCTATCCGTTGTGATTTTTAAGAGTCGTGTAGACTTCTTCTAACGAGGTCGTGCAGATCTCGTCATTATCACGTTTTCATCTGTTGATGCGTATTAAGGATTTGAAGCAAATAAAATTATATACACTCGGAAAAAATTTTGTCTCATACAAAATTGAGAAAAAAAATTGAGTTTATTATTAAAGAGATTAGGATAATTTTTTTTATTATTTTAATACAACAGGCCATTTTAAATAAAAACAAAAATCCAAGTTGTATTATTTTACTTATAACAAGCTGGCTGCTTGCATTCTTACGGGCCCATCTAACGCTCCTTTTCACATTAGCTCACATTGACAACATGAAGTCATTAAACACGAAGATTGCATTTGATAAGAGATAATGTAATTGAGTTTATAATTTAATTAATTTTGTAACGTAATATAATATAATTAATATTATATTACTATGTTTGGTAACGAATTATATGTAATCTTTGATAATCATAAATTACGTTTAGTGAGAGTTAATCCATCCTATAATGTAATCAAAGATTGACGGTTAACAACCGACAACGACTACCGACGATCACGGTTGGCTACCGGCGACGGCCGACCACCATCGGCCGATCGGCGACCACCGACCGCCGTCGGCCGGCCGGCGAAGCCATGGCCGCGAAGGATTTTGCCGATAGATTTCGAGAATAGAGAATAGGGAATGTAATCGGATTACATGATTTTAATTTTATAATTGAGATTACAAATCTTGAACCACTTTTGTAATTAAAATTTCATTACATTATAATTTTAAAATTATTCCAAATAAAAAAATTTAATTTATAATATAATTTTAATTATATTACATGATAGAATACTCTCTACCAAACACAGCCGAACAGTCCTGCTACAACTATAGTCTGCTGGCTTACAGCTAGGCCTCGTGGCCTTGTCTTGATTGAAAATAAGTTAATTTCAAATCGAATCGAATCAACCTATTACGGTCAGAACAAGACTTGACACTCATTTAAAATCTCTACTCAATATAATATTTTTTTATTTGAATGAGAAAAGTCAAGGGAGTGTGAGACTATTTTTTTTTAAAAATGAGTAAATATTTCAATTATTGATTTTAAATTTATTTATAAATATTAATATTTTCTTTCATGTTGACTCTCTTTTAGGATATTTCATACATAAATAACGGCCATCAATAAGTATTTTAATTCATATTTATAAGATAATAACATTTGAAATATGCATAATCCTTTGTGGAGTCATGATGTAGGATGATTAATCATTATTTTAGATATTTACGATTCCATCCTTAATTATACTATATTTGATAAGAATTTTTTTTTTCAAATGAAAAATAAATCCTGAAATATTAGGCTTCTAAATCGTCCGTAATAATATTTCTTGATTTATTTAGATGAAAAATTTTAGTGAGACTTGATCTTTACCTGTTACTTGCTATTGGTCGATCTTAGCTGTGGACTTGTGTGGTTGTCATGATTTTTTTTTTAATTTAACGTAACAATCTATCCATAGATATGATATTTTTCTTTTTTTTTTAAAAAAAAAAAGGTGTATTTGAATTGGGCCTAAGAAATAGTATGGGCATTTGAAGCCCATTATATTTTTCCTCCCCGAGAACCGAGAGGAAGTGCAACTCGTACCTGAGCAGGAAGAGCCGAAGGTCAAGATAGCCACCGGCCCACCTGAAGAGCTGAAGCGAGAATTGGTAGCCTGCTTGGCTCAGAACCAAGACCTGTTGACCTGGACGGTTAAGGACCTCAAGGGGGTCCGCCCAAACGTGATGGAGCACCAATTTCATATCCAAAATAAAATATAATTCCTCTTAAATTTATTATCATTTAACTATAATTTAATATATATTTTTATTAAATTGAGTATGATACTTTTTCCGGTTGACTAATCAATTGAGAGTCATACCCATCAATTAATTGATTCAGCTAAAGTTGATCGAATGGTTTGGCTCTCAATCGATTGGTCAGGAGGAAAAAGAGTCATATTCAATTTAGAGCAATGATAGGGAGAGTAAAAATGAGAGAGTGAAAATCATAGTTAATGATGTGGCATGACGTGGCACTTTACATGCACACGTCTGATTATCGCTTAGACACCATCGGCGGCCGAAGGCCGCCGTCCCGAATCAAACTATACCCTGAGGGGCACGATAATTTTTTAAACATGTAACTATTTAAAAAATCAAATTCATGGTTAAAAATCCCTAGATTCAATATATTATTTGAAATTTAAATTTGAGAGCATTTATAAATTCAGGAGAAGTAGACGAACACATAGGAACCAATTTCGTATAGTTCCGATATCTATAGGTAAGATTTCTGTCTCATTTAATTACTTTTAAGTATTTTGGAATCTAGAATAAATTCAAGATCCATCCTAGAATTGGCGACAAATCAATAGATTTGTCCCAGTTTTGGCGACGAATCTGTGTATTCGTCGCTAAATTTGAGATGAATCATGAATTCGTCCCAAATCCAAAATACTTAAAGCAATGTTCCTATGCTCACGGTGTTCTGCAGCAATAGAATCAGCTAGCTAGCTAGGTGATTAATTTTAAATGAATAGTTTTATTAATTTTAAAAGTACTCTCAGAAATTATTTAGCCACAATATATTTATAGCATTGATTTTTTAACATAAAATTATTTTTAAAATAAAATCCAGGATAAAAAAATCGTCGATTTCAAAAAATTCAGGATAAGTAGACGAACACGTAGGAACTATTATCGTGTAATTCTCATATCTCTAGGTAGGGTTTCCATCTCGTTTAATTAGTTTTAAGTATTTTGGATTTTGGGTCGAATCTAGGATTCCTCCTAGAATTGGCGACGAATCCACAGATTCATCCTAAAATTGGTAGAATACACAGATTTGTCGCCAGATCAGGGACAAGATTGTGGATTTGTCGCCAATTCTGGGATAAATCCTGGATTCGTCCCAGAATCCAAAATACTTAAAAATAATTAAACAAGACAGAAATCTTACTTAGAAATATCCGAATGACATAAAATTGATTCTCATGTATTCATCAATATTTCCTGATAATATAAATACACTCATACATTATATTTTGATTTAATATTTTTTGTTTTCATAATTAAGTTAAGCATGTAAAAGTTTAAATTGTAAATGTAATTGAGTTTAACATATGTTAGAATTACAAATTAATATTAGAGAGTTCGGAATAACACAAAACTAGTTATATGTATTTGTATAGCTCTCCTGATTATAAAAATATTCTCAAATATTATTGACATCAAATATATTTATAACTATAATTTTTTTAACATGAAACTATTTAAAAAATCAAATTCATGGTTAAAAAAATCTCTAGATTCAATATATTATTTGAATTTATATTTGAGAGTACTTATAAATTCAGGAGAATTAAATAAACACATAGGAACTAATTTTGTATAATTCTGTTATCTCTAGGTAGGATTTCTATTTCATTTAATTATTTTTAAGTATTTTGGATTATGGGATAAATTCAAGATCCATCTCAGAATTGGTGACAAATCAATGATGGGTATCGAAGATACAAATTATCTTTTTGTATTCGGCCACAAACTAATCTAGTCAAATGAATCCATGAGCTCGATTTGATTAGCCCTTATAGCTTATCTTAATAATATACTTACTTTTATAACTTTATTTATAGATTTATACTATAAATAAAATACTATAAAAATACTATTATTTTATATTATAATTACTATATTAAACTATAGCAAAATTGCTATAATCAAATAAAACTTGTCTCAGTTTTGGCGATGGATCTGTGTATTCGTCGCTAAATCTGAGATGAATCCAGAATTCATCCCAAATCCAGACACTTAATGTACTGTTCTTTGAGCTCGCGGTGTTTTGCAGCAATAGAATCAGCTAGCTAGCTAGATGTCAGATAATTAACCCTCATATTTAATTTTTGACCAGGTAGCAGACGAACTTAGGGTGACCGGTCCGACGCCACAGAAGTTTCTCTCCGGTCATCAGGGTAAATCGGTAAGCGCTCACAGTGAACGATCTAGAAGCTCAACGTCTCAGGGTTCGTGCCCCATTTAGAAAAAAAAATTCTTGTAAAATACGTCCTAATTAGGAATCGAATTACGAATGTCTAAAATATAAATCCCCGAGACACAATTCTAGACTCTACCCCATGCTCTCGATCAAAAGCAAGCTCAAGGTCAACTGGGGAGAGGTAGCAACGACCATGGTGAGATGTAAATGTTCAATGCCAATTTTGAAAGAGATAGAAATATAAATCCCACGACTACGAAGTATGAGATACATAAATAGAAATCACAGCCAGCTTTACATGAAGAAACTGTGACTTTCAAGGAAAAGAAATCATAAATCCTTGTGTACTAGAAAAAGTTGGTATCACCATTAACCAGCAAAATTCATTCCACACTGCATAAATACCTCACACGAAAATAAAATTTACCAAATCCGAAACAATCTCCATGGCCAAACTGGACGAAAACAGAAATCTGATCCCCAAACAGAACTCATTCACAAATTGAATTACTACCGAGAAAAACCAATCCGACGCAACCAAACGACAATTAAATTTCCAACCTCATAGTCGAAAATCCTATCGCCGGCGGTGGCGTACGCTAGGTCGCGTCGAGAGGGAGTCGCCGTCGCGAGGTTTGCTGCACACCGCAGGTTTGCCCGAAGCCACTGCTCTGAAATAAAGGACGCACTCGTGAAAAGCTCCGACCAAGAGGAAGGTTTGGCGTCAGCGATTAGAAAGGAAGAGGATCGACGAGGAAGAGAGGAATCGCAAGGGGTCGTGGCATGAACGCGATGAAGAGAAAGAAAAAAAGGAAAATATATATATTGAAAACATTTTGCATTTTAGCTCTTCAAATATAGCTAATCTGAACGAAGCCCTTAATTTAGGATTTTATGGGTTTAAGCCC
Organism: Boesenbergia rotunda; assembly: GCA_024364735.1. NCBI lineage: Eukaryota > Viridiplantae > Streptophyta > Magnoliopsida > Zingiberales > Zingiberaceae > Boesenbergia > Boesenbergia rotunda. Next base: position 141,047 of record JAGFNQ010003855.1, read on the forward strand.
TTTAAATTTTTTGTATTTAATAAGATGTTCATGTATTGATGTTCTCGTAATTTATTTCAATGACTTTATGGATTTTTATAGATTGGATGTGATCACTTATTTGTTTGCATAGATATGGGTTTGATATGGTTTCGTTTGGATGTTATATATTTGTATGGATATAGATTTAAATGAGATGGTTTCATTTGGATGCTATATATATTTGTATGGATATGGATTAGATATTTACAAGGTTTCATTTGGATTTAATTTGCAAATGGTTTGGATATGTTAATTGAAATAGGATGTGTGTGCCAAATTTGATTATGATTTGTTGGATGTTGTTAAATTGATGATATCGATTGTATTTAAATAGTGGTTCTGGCAAAAATCTGATCAATTTGAGATGGATTTTGCAACGAAAAATATTCATCACTAACGTATCGTAATTCCTTGATCAATTTGGGACGAATTTGTGGATTCGTCCCAAAATATAAGATGAATTTGTCGATTTATCCCAGAATCTGGGACGAATTTAAAGATTCGTCCTAGAATCTAGGACGAATTCGTTAATTCGTCACTACACAGATTTGTCTTGAATTTGATACGAATCAATAAATATTTTGGTACAAAAAAAAAGATTCGTTACAAAATTGACTAAATTGAAGCTTTTGTGACGAATCTATATTCATCATAGAATGTGGGGAAAAAAAAGATTCGTCGCAGAGATTTTAGATGAATCTGTAAATTTGTCCCAAATTTTTGGGACGAATCAATGAATTTATTCCAAATTTTGAGACGAAACTGCTTTTTCATCCCAAATTCCAAGACAAATTAGTGGATTCGACCCAGATTTTGGGACAAATCCATCTTTTCATCCTAAATTCTGCAATGAAAGTAGATTCGTCACAAAGTTTGATTTGTCATTTAGGCGACAACTTTATTTTCGTTGCAAATTCGTTCCTAAATTTGGGACGAAATTAAAATTTTGTCACAAAATTGCTAAGGTGATTTTGTGACGAGTTTTGTTTTCGTTGCAATTTGGCAATGAATTTGAGAACGAAAATTGAATTTTATTGCCAAATTTATCAACGAATTTAGTTTTTTTGTTATAGAATTTAGCGACGGTTAATCTGCAACGAAAACATATTTGTCCCAAAATTCGTCCCTAAATTTCCCGGGATGAATTTTTTTAAAATTTCGTCCAGATTTTGTCCCAAAATGACTATTGTAATGCATGTACTCTTCAAGGTCTAAACTTAATACTAATTTGGTGATTCTGGTACAAAACTTTTGAAAAAAACTTTTATAGTCCAAAAGTTAGACGTTTACTTTTTTTTGTCTCAAAATTTAAAAGTAACAATTTTAATACCATTTAATAGAAGGCACCTTAAGTCCTTTTTTTTAAAAAAAAAAGTTGTGATTGAACACTATAACCCAATTGGAAAAGTGAACCCTAGGGGTTTTCAATTTTTAATTTTTTTAGTTTAAAAACTATAACCCAATTGGAAAGGTAAACCCTAGGAGTTTTTGATTTTAATTTTTTTTAGCTTAAATACTATAACTTAATTGGGAAGGTAACTCTTAGACTAAAATAAAAATAAAGTGTTAACTTTGGGATTAAAAAATTCTTTTCAAAAGTTTCATATTAGAATAATCAATTTAATATAAGTTTAGTACTCAAAATATCTTTTCCTCTTTTTATATATAATATTATAAATAATTATTATTCTTTATAATATTTACTTTTAATAAAATATATTAATTTAAAATTTAAAATATCTAAAGATTTAATAATTATATATATATATATATATATTAATGAAATAATTTTATTAGCCTTTAATTAAGTCTATTTAATTTATCTCAATTATAATTTGAAGTTGATTAAAATTATTAACTTAAAGTAATTGAATTAAACCCTAACTTACAGTTTACTCACGTACCCTGCTTTAGCTGAGCGACGAGTTCAACGCATCACCTGGACAACGCGATGAGTTTAGACGCGCCGTCGGACGTGTGATGAGTTCACTCCTTTATGTCGTGGATTTCATCATCTACAACTCCTTCGAAGAGCTCGAAGAATGGACGGCCCGCCTCCACGGGCATAGCTGAGATGGTAAGGATTGGTAGATTGCCACTAAATGTTTTGTGTTCGAACCATAGGGTTGGTGGGATGTAAATCCCTGTACCCTGTGTAAAAAGTCTCTCTCCCCAACTTCTTTCCTTCTCAGTACCGTGATTTACACCCTCTGTATTGGTCTTGGGGCGCGCTGACGGAAGCGCTGCGTTTCGTCTTTTTGCCACTCGAAGAACCGACGACCTTCTCCTACGCCCCAAAGATTCTCCCCATCGGGTCACTGCTCACCGGCCTCCGACTGAGCCAAGCCGTGGGCTACTTCCGGCGGGAGGACGCAGCGTGCCTGTCGTGGGTTGACGAGCAGCCACTGAGTTCTGTCGTCTACATGGCTTTCGGGAGCCACACCGTCTTGGACTACGGTCAGCTTCATGAACTCGTGCTCGGGCTGGAGGTGACTGGCTGACCGATCTTGTGGGTGATCCGGCCCGATCTCACCGGCGACGACGTTTATCCTGATGAATTCAAGGACCGTGTTGGAAACAGAGGGACGGTGGTGGCTTGGGCGCCGCAACAGAAGGTGTTGGCCTACGCTGGCGTTGGTTGCTTTGTGTGTCACTGTGGCTGGAAACTCCACATGGAAGGCGTCGGGAATGGGAAGCTCTTCCTTTGCCAGCCTTACTTCGTAGACCAGTTTATGAACCAGAGCTACATTTGCTACCAATGGAAGGTGTGTCTGAGCTTGACACCCAACTGGGATGATATTTTTTCCCGTGGATTTGGATACTCATAGAAAAAATCTGAATCGGATTTAGATTTGGATTCGGAGATTTTTTAAAATTTTTGAAACAGAATGGGACGGATATGGAGATGCTATTCTCGTACTTGAACCCACCATGATATCTCTAATAATAATAAATTAATAATAATTATTAAAATAATTTCAATAATATAAATGATTTATGAAAATCTAAAACGAATCCTAAACATTGGAGATATAAAATCTGTGACGGGATAGAGATGAGGGTTTAATCCCCGTGGGTTCGGGGACGGAGATTCCCTGATTAAATGGGGACGGAGACAGGGACGGAGACGAGAATCGAGATTTACTTCAGGAATGGAGATGAGGACGATAAACTCGTCCCCGACCCACCCCATTACCATCCCTACACCCGATGAGACTACTGGGATCGTCAATCGGAAACAGCTCAAATAATGTTTTTAAATTATTATTATTATTATTATTATTATAGGTTTTTAGAATACATATTTTATTATTATACAATTAATTAATGTTTTTAAATTTAATTTTGGAATCCAATAATTATATTTTCATATTTACCAAGACCACACATGATGTCCCTGTAGGCAGTTACAACTGCACACGTTGCCAGATGTGGCAACGTGTGTGAGGAAGTGTCGTGCAGCGCTTCGATCTGGCTTTTCCCCTATAAAAGTGAGTTCGTCCAAGCGAACGAGGTGTGCGAAATCTGTGTGCGCAGGCAGAGAGCGAGAGAGAACAGCAGAGAGCGAGAGAGAGCAGCGCAGAGGAAGCGTTCCGATAGGCTGCCGAAGTGCGAGATCATCAGAGAACACCCGAGGCGCGGCAAACTTGGTTCGTGGACGGGTAGGGACCTTCCCGGTGTGTGATCGTTCCTCAGACGGCAAGCTTCTTCCTTCGCCGGAGACGAAACATAAAAAAAAAAAAAATTTCATCCACTGTAAAGTTTTTCGTTTTTCTGTTTAAATTGCATTTAATCCTTATATAAATTGCCTAAACGATGCAAATCTGTCAACATTGGTATCAGAGCATAGTTTTGCATCGTTTAATAAGTAAAAATAAAAAAATCAATGCGCTGTGTGCGCATGTGGCAACTGTTGCATGAAAACAGTAATTAAAAAAAAAACAATGGTAACAGAAACGAACTTGTAGTTCGTGCATTTGCTTTGATAAATTTTTTTTATCATTGTTTGTTTTTTTTAAAAAAAAAAAAAAAGGAAAACAAAGACTGCATGCTACACTAACCCGAAGCAAACAAATTTTTTTGCATGTTACAGTAATCCGAAACCATTTTTTTATTAATTAAAGATTAAACTTTGTGTTTTATTTTTAATTAATCTATGTTTGGTCTAATTAACTTGATTTGGTCCAAACAATTAATTGGTTTAATCGGATCAATTACATTGGTCTAATGGGCCTAGCCAGTACTTGGAGTGCACGGCAGGAGCCTGGACAATTTAATATGATACCCGGCCAATAACACTGGGTGCTCTTCCAGCAATAGTATTTGACACTATTGATTGAGTAGAGATAGACTCGGTATTTGACTGAGTGAACATAAGTCAACATGGGCTGACTTAACATAGTTGACTATGGTCAACTTAACTCATAACTCGTCGAGTAGTTGTTTGGAACATCTATGAGTTGACTTAAACAACTTAATAATAAACTTAATGGATAGGCTAAGTGGCTAGGAATGTAGAGATAAGGAACACCACACTAAGTGCTTGGGTACCTGGGGTGCTCGGAGCAACTTATGTAGGGTTTTTGGATCTCACATAAACACTATCAACATGAGTCTTCATAGGATTAGTTAAATGTCTATCTATGGGTCAAAATATCAATTGATTGATCAATGGGTCAATCGATTGTAGCCCCTGAAAATCAGGAAGTTTTAGTTCTTCTTGATTTTAGTGTATTTTGTTCTGTGCCTGGATAAATTGAAATAAACTGGTATTTGTACTAGTTTGTCGGTTGTGTACTGACATGATTCATTTCAATTTTGCAGATGGTACAGATGTATACCACGATGACACGGCGCGATGTGATGCGCAATCGGTATAGAAAGGCTATTGAAGATATTGAGTACGACCCTTTCCATGGAATTCAAGGACACATAGGGAAACTTGATAGGCTATTCTGGAAGCTCGAGATGCAAGATTTTCCAATTCTTGATAACTACAGAATTGGGGCGTTGATTCGTTCATTGCCCGAAAATCTTGGGAATATAGCACGACAGATATGGGGTTTATATGAAGGACGTATTTCATATACCCAGTTGTGCACTGAGCTACTTCACTACAATGAGTGTGAAGAAGATCCAGAAGAATATCCAGAGGAAGACTCAGAGAAGAGCTTATCTGTGGGCTCTCTTCGTGTAGGCTCTTTGCAGGATTCTGTGTCCTGGCATCATTTTGATAGTGTCCTAGTCGAGGATGTTCCAGTTCAGACCAAGATGACTGGGCGTGTTTGGATTGCTGCTGCGCTAGGGTTTGTCCTAGTGGGAGCAGTAATAGCTTATCTAGTTTATTAGGAGTTGTTTCTAGTTTATGAGTAGGAAGAATGTTATATGTAACATTCTTAGTAGAGTTCTTTGTTATCTGTTAACAATGTAAACATGCTTAGTTAATGTTCATTTTATGCTGTTAACTCTACATGATGCATGATTAAATGATATGTTCATTTATTGTTATATATCATGCTATGATAATGATTAATTTCATTAAGTGGATGTATGTAATAAAATAGATCAATATAAGTCAGATTGGCACATACAAATGATGAGTGATAACATAGTTGTCACTTGATTTTGTAAACCAGATCAGATTTATTTTGAGTTTATTTTAAGATTACATGCATGGAATACATACACTGAATATCTAAATAATCTGTTTATTTGTGATAGATTATGGCAACAAAAAACATCATAGCTGAATTAAATAAAGGTGAAAAACTGAATGGCGATAACTACAAAATATGGCACCTCAAGATCCAATATGTTCTTGAGGAACAAGAAGTTCTGGAGGCTATTAATCAGGTTATGATAGAACCTGTTGAGAGTACTGCAGCACAATACAGACGTGATCTGGATGCCTACAAGGCATGGAAAAAGAAAGATTCCACTGCTAAGGGCATATTGATAAGTTCAATGGTGGATGACTTAGTATTTGAGTATGAGCCATATCCTTCAGCTCATGCAGTCTGGGTCGCCCTTAGAGAGAAATATAGTGGAACCAGTCTGAGCAAGCTTCGACAGCTGACGATCAAGTTCGACAGCTATAAGAAGCGCCCGAATGTATCTATGGTTCAACATATCAGGGAGATGTCAAACATGATTCGGGAGCTTAAAACTGCTGGTCATGAGTTGACTGATGAACAACAGGTTCAGGCAGTTATTCGTTCCCTTCCAGATTCTTGGGAGACCATGAAGCAGACCTTAACTCACAGTGAGAGTATTAAGACTTTCACTGATGTCTCACGCCATGTTGAACTGGAGGCGGAGAGAGTAGAATCCGCGAGGATTTCTGGCCAAGCCTATTTGGCTGCCGGTTCTGCTGGATCATCTGGATCCAACAAAAGAAAATGGTTCAAGAAGGGAAAGGGGAAGAAAAAGGAGGCTGCTACTGCTACTGTGAAGGATCAAATCAAGAAGAAGAAGACAGGAAAGAAACCTAAAAGCAGGGTGTCTTGCTTTAATTGTGGCAAAAAGGGCCACTATGCTCGGGAGTGTACTGAGCCAAAAAAGGTAACTTCTAGTCTGTCTTCTGAGCATTTTGTTGCTAGTACTGTGTTGATGACTGATTCTTATCCTTTGTGGATTATAGATTCGGGAGCCACCAACCATGTAGCTCGGGAGCGAGTTACTTATGTGGCGTACCGCCGGGTACCAGCTGGCAACAAATGGATCTATGTAGGAAACAATGCAAGAGTCGAAGTCAAAGGAGTCGGCACTTGCAAACTTAACCTTCGTGGTGGAAGTACTTTGTTTCTACATGATGTATTGTATGCTCCTGAGATTCGAAGGAATCTTGTATCTGTTACTTGTCTTCTTGATTTAGGGTACTCTATTAATTTTTTCAGCCGATGTGTAGAACTTAAGATTGACTCTGTGTCAATCGGATATGGTTTTTTATCAAATGGTTTTATGGTACTAGATGTGGTGCCTGATGAAAATTATGCGATTGATAGTTATTTTTCAAACATTGCTCTTACTAGTGATGCAAATATTACTGATGAAGTTTGGCATGCTAGATTAGGACATATAGGACAAGATCGCATGAATCGATTAGCTAGAGAGGGCTTATTGGGCGCTCGGGCTAAGATAAACTTGTCTATATGTGAGTATTGTCTTGCTGGAAAAGTAACGAGGAAACCATTTGGTAAGGCTATTAGAGCTGATTCTCCATTGCAATTAGTTCATTCGGATATATGTGGTCCAATGAATGTGAAGGCTAGGCATGGAGGTTCCTATTTCATTACATTTATTGATGATTTCACCAGGTATGGTCATGTGTATTTGATTTCTCAAAAATCTGAAGCATTGGATTGCTTCATTCGTTATATGAACGAAGTTGAGAATCAAACGGAACGTAAGGTTAAGGCCTTACGCACTGATCGTGGGGGTGAATATCTGTCTGATCTGTTCAAGACAACATGTAATGATAAGGGGATTATTAGACAGTTAACGATCCCAGGAACTCCACAGCAAAATGGGGTTGCTGAAAGAAGAAATAGGACTCTTCTTGAAATGGTTAGGTCTATGATGGCGCAGGCTAATTTACCAATCTCCTATTGGGGAGATGCATTATTGGCAGCAGCCTATATACTTAACAAAGTGCCTTCAAAATCTGTTTCATCTACCCCATATGAACGTTGGACAGGCAGAAAACCAGATTTGAGTAATCTGAGACCCTGGGGGTCAGCTGCCTACATTCATGATAGTTCTCACAAGTATGGAAAACTGGGACCTAGAGGTAAGAAATGTATCTTTATAAGATATTCTGAGGCCTCCAAAGGTTATGTTTTCATAGGTGAGCAACATGATGGAACAATCTCTGAGATTGAATCTAGAGATGCCACTTTTCTAGAAACTGAGTTCCCAGCTAGGGGTGAAGTAGATAAGACAGTTCCTTTATTTGAGGAGGATGGGTCATTATCAACTGGACAGGTGTCAAGTGTGATACCTGAACCCAGTCAACCGAGTGGGAGTAATTTGCCTAGTCACGGGGTGACTTCTCAACAGCCCAATATACAGAAAAGTGTCCGTAAGATCATACCTAAAAGGAGGTTTGATATTGAGAATGAGGCAATGATGATACTCCCAGTTGATAATGATGAACCTCAATCTGTTGAGGAAGCTTTGGGATGTAGGGTTGGTGAAAAGTGGAAAAATGCAATGGAAGAAGAGATGGAGTCAATGATTCGGAATCAAGTTTGGGAGTTAGTCGATCTTCCTCCTGGCCGAAGGGCTATTGGGAATAAATGAGTTCTTAAAATAAAGAGGAAATTTGATGGATCGATTAACCGATACAAAGCTCGTTTGGTTGCAAAAGGGTTTACCCAATTGGAGGGTATAGACTTTGAAGAGACATTTTCTCCTGTAGTGAAGTTTGTATCAATCCGAGTCATTTTAGCTTTTGTAGCACATTATGACTTGGAATTACATCAAATGGATGTCAAAACCGCTTTCCTTAACGGAGAGCTTGACGAGGAAATCTATATGGTTCAGCCAGAAGGTTTCGTTGCTTTAGGTCAAGAGGAAAAAGTATGTAGATTGAAGAAATCTATATATGGGCTGAAGCAAGCGTCAAGACAGTGGAACATAAGATTTAACGAAGTGGTTTTATCTTATGGTTTCGAAATGATCAATGAGGATCATTGCGTTTTCCTAAAGAAGGAAAAAGGAAAGTATGTCATTTTATCATTATATGTTGATGATATGCTGATAGCAGGAAATGACATAGGTTTTGTTAGAGAAGTCAAAGAGTGGTTATCTTCACAATTTGACACAATGGATATGGGAGAAGCTGAATACATCTTAGGGGTTAAGATCATCAGGGATCGATCTAAGAGACTTTTGGGTTTGTCACAAGAGTCTTATATAACTAAGATGTTACAACATTTCAGCATGTCTGATTGCAACAGTGAACAGACACCTACTGTGAAAGGTACTGTTCTGAGCAAAAGTATGAGTCCCAAGACTCCAAATGATATAGCCGAGATGAATAAAAAACCATATGCTAATGCCATAGGTAGTTTAATGTATACCATGTTGTGTACTCGTCCCGATATCAGCTATGCTGTTGGCTTAGTCAGCCGGTTCCAGTCAAACCCAGGACCGAGACACTGGAAGGCAGTGAAAAGGATATTCAGATATCTGAAGGCGACGACAGATTATTGTCTCTGTTATCAAGGATCAGATATGAGCCTGAAGGGCTATTCAGATGCAGATTGGGCTGGGGACCTGGATGATAGAAAATCAACATCAGGCTATGCTTTCTTGTTGAATGGTGGCGCCATCTCCTGGAACAGCAAGAAATAGGCCTGCGTGGCCTTATCTACTATGGAAGCTGAATATGTGGCATGTTCAGCTGCTGTGCAAGAAGCAGTCTGGTTGAGAAGGTTCCTGAAGCATCTGAAGATTGCTAAGGATAGTGGGAGTCCAGTTACTGTCTACTGTGACAGTCAAGCTGCTATAGCTTTTTCTAAAGATCCCAAATATCACAGCAAAGGCAAGCATATAGCTATAAAGTATAACTTTATCAGGGATATTGTTGCTAAAAAGAAGGTGGTTCTTGAGTATATCCCTACACGAGCTATGCTTGCAGATCCTTTTACTAAGCCAATGACTAGAGAGTCATTCAATGAGCATGTAAAGTCTATGGGACTTCGAAGAATGTAACAAAATTGTAATTGACAATCAGATATGTTTTGATTGTTTGAAATGAAAGTCATAATTTATTCAGTGTATGTGTGTTTATGTTACATTCTAATAAGATCTCGGTGAGCATGTTGGCAGGTAGTGATTGGTCCTCTCACATGGACAATCATCTCTATTTGTTTTGTATGAATAGAGGTAAGACCGATGCTTATAGGTCAGCTTATGTGGCTGTTGGCTTGGGAAGCTGTAAAATTTGTTACATTCCTATAAGTTTGGGTCGTCTTGATATTTGTATCAAGATAAGATCATTTTATGGTAAATGATTGAAGTAAATGAACTCACCATTTGCTATACCTGTTTTGAGCCAGATTAGAATTCATATGTTGAATTCTGGATTCATATGTTGAATTCTGGATTAGGCATTGGGAATGTCTAGATCGAAATCTGTACGATGTTGTTTTTGAGCAAACATGCACTCTTTATTGGTAAAGAGGATAACATCGTAGCATGTGATTCATACCACATGTGCTACTGCGACAATAAGGATAGTAGAAAAATTAATCCCTGCTTCTCTACTATGTGAGCCCTTTGAGATTATATGTTAATCTCAGCATTTGCCTTTAGTGACTGTTTAGCTGTCTACTTGAAGTTTTAATCAATGCTCGCTACTTTAGCATGTCGACCTATGACTATGGATGATGCGGTCTATGGAACATGTCTAGGAAAGCAATTGATTAAAATGAATGGATTCTAGCTAAAAAGGAAGATTAAATAGGTTTACATCTTTTGAGTATATTCACTGGTCGACCCTTTTCTGTTGTGTACAGAAATGTTTGTGAATATTGTGAATATGAGACATGCTCTTGACATTATGATCGTAATGAGGGATTAGAGATATTCATATTGATGTAAATGTGGATTATTTAATCTGGGTAAATTGCAAGACAAGACATATCCAGGAGAATGGTTTTGTACCAACTGGATAATGGCTGTGTGCCATCAGGTAATGGTTGTGTACCACCTGGAGGATGACTTTGTGTCATCAGGAGAATGATTATGTGTTATTCAGAGAATGGTTATGTATCATTCAAAGAGCGGCTAAGTTAGGCGTAACAACTTTTCTTAGCATTGATCGCTCTATGAGCAGCTATGTAAGGTGTAACAACTTTCTTAGCATTTGATTGCTCAGTGTGCTTGCTGTCGCACGAACCATTTTCTAGAGTATGAATTGGATGTTCTATTAGTCTATGTGACTATTGATCTCTGTTCTATTAGTCTTTTGGGGACTATAGATCTCGGCTTTGTTAGTCTATGTGACTAAATACCTCTTATTAGTCTATGTGACTAAGGACTCTGGCTCTTCTTAATGGTCTATGTGACCATTTACCCTTTAATACCTCTTAATGGTCTATGTGACCATTTGCTTTTGTGGCATTTACTTGGACGAGTGGGAGATGTAGGCAGTTACAACTGCACACGTTGCCAGATGTGGCAACGTGTGTGAGGAAGTGTCGTGCAGCACTTCGATCTGGCTTTTCCCCTATAAAAGTGAGTTCGTCCAAGCGAACGAGGTGTGCGAAATCTGTGTGCGAAGGCAGAGAGCGAGAGAGAACAGCAGAGAGCGAGAGAGAGCAGCGCAGAGGAAGCGTTCCGATAGGCTGCCGAAGTGCGAGATCATCAGAGAACACCCGAGGCGCGGCAAACTTGGTTCGTGGACGGGTAGGGACCTTCCCGGTGTGTGATCGTTCCTCAGACGGCAAGCTTCTTCCTTCGCCGGAGACGAAACATAAAAAAAAAAAAATTCATCCACTGTAAAGTTTTTCGTTTTTCCGTTTAAATTGCATTTAATCCTTATATAAATTGCCTAAACGATGCAAATCTGTCAACAATCCCACCCAATTTGCAATGCGTTTTTCACCGTGTAGAACGTCCAAGATCAAACCTAAACCTAAGATCCTTTTAAAAAAGGAAGAGGGATTGTATACATTCAACATATATTAATGTTGGTAGATACACCGGCTATTGTTGTTCAGTTAGAAGTTAGCAAATAACCTAAAATTATATTGACTATATATAATTAAAGAATGAGCACAACAATCATGCCCGCGAATATTACCATAGAATGCAAACATATCAAGTGTTGATGATCACTCATCAAACACTGTACCGCCCAAAATTGTTCGTCGTGTCGAGGAGATGTAGCAGCGGGTAAAACTAGCTTCGTCACGAGCAGGCTCGGCTAGAGTTAAATTATATAATAATTATAATAATTTAGAATAGTTGGCATTAATTATCAACACCCATAGTTTTAAGAATAATAAATGAGCTAATGGTTGGACTTGACAGTCATATATAGAGCTGTCAATTTGGATTGGGCTTGTTGGGTTGGCCCGCTCCGCCAACCAATTTAAGTGGGTTGGGTTAGACTTTAAATAACCAAAGCCCACCGCGGGCCAACCCGCCTAGGCCCAGTACCCGCACGGGTCGGTCCGCGACGGGCTTGGGTTGGCCCGCGGGTTGAGAACCACATGTTAGTTAAGTTTTATGACAATTTATTATTATTTTTTGTTATAATTTTGAAATAAAAAATAATACTTTTCATCACATGAGTACTCGTTTATATCCATTTATATTTTAAAAATATATTTTTTGATATATTAGATTAATGAAATCTAAATATATGATATTTTTTACTTTTTTAAATTTTTAAAAAATATTTTGATGGGCCCGCGGGTTGGCCCGTCTAACCCGTGACCCGCCTTGGATTGGGTTGGGTTGGGGATTTCCCAACCCGCCTAGATGATGGGTCGACCCGTCCCCACCCCGCCAAATTGCCGACCCGCTATGGGCCGACCCGCCCCGCCACGGGTTGGCCCGTTTGACAGCTCTAGTCATATATCAACCTACTCGGGTTTTAGGAGGGGAGGGGGGGGGGGGCGCCAACCATGTTAAAGAGGAGTCCAGATCCTCTGTGCCGGACTCTTCACTGTGCCCGTGTACCAATTCGTCGATCGGACACCACCAATAATTTTTGATCGTCGTTCCGAATAAGATAATATCCTCGGAGCACGGTGAACCCGTCGAAATCGTCGCATCAGACATCTCGTCGGATTTGACGGTGAATACGGTGCCATCACAGATGCGACGATTTTGACGAGTTCATCGTACTCCGAGGATATCATCTTATTCGGAACGACGATAAAAAATTATTGGTAGTGTCCGATCGTCGATCGGACGACTCGCCGGCGATCGCCGACGAGTTGGTACACGGGGACAGTGGGGAGTCCGGCACAGAGGATCCGGACTCGTTAAAGAGAGCGTATGCAATAAAAAAATGCTAGAAAAAATCGATCAAAATTCAATTTGTATATAGATTGATAATCATTTTGGGCTCGTATTAACTTCTACAATTCATCCCTTTTCATTTTTATAATTTATCTTATAAATAAAATGCCCATATTCAATAAAAGTTTTCATTAAAGCCTCGTGTAGTTTAATATTTCTTTAAAAAGAACAATTTTTTAAACTTATTTCTTTAATTTCTTTAAAGATATTTTAATTTTAAATATATAATTATTTTGAATGGCATATACTGTTAGTGGTGTTGTCGGCGCTCAATACACAGTGCTGAAATTTGAATCTACCGCTCAAACGGACCCCAAAATTTATTTCAAACCACTGAACTCATTTTCCATTCCAGTTCCCGTTCTTTTTCACATCGCTACATTTCACATCCGATTCAGATTTAAAGTATCTCCGCCGCTGCGAAACCCTAGACAAGCCTCCCCCCTCCTCCGACGATCTTAATTTCTGCGTTCCTCCACGCTGTTCTTTACTCCCTGCTTCCCGAAATGGCTGGTGCGTCGGTGGAGAAGCGAGATCTGCGGGTTAGGCGGGCGGCTGAGTCCAGCGGTGCCCGTGCCACGCCCCCCACCACCCGAAGCAAGATGCGCGCGACTGCTGCTGGTATCGACGGTGCCACGGCTGCAGATGGAAGTCCGGGAAAAGCCACGGAGAGATCTGTTATGGTGGCGGACGAGGTAGCTTCGTCGGCGGAGAAGTGCATGCGGCGGATGGACGCAGCAGTGGCTAATGGTGCCCGCGCCACGCCACCCACCACTAGAGGAAAGAGGCGTGCCTCTGAGGCTGACGTTGATAGCGCCACAGCTGCAGCAATGCCAACCCCCAGAAGAAAAACGCGCCTGGCAAATGCCGATGAATGTAGCGACAGGGGCCTGCATGGAGTCGAGAATCAAGTCACAGAGATCGTTGGAGGGGCTAGTGAGGTGGCATTGACGGCTCCAACACTGGATCAGTCAGTTAAGAAGAAGGATATCGGCATCTGTGATGAAGGATATGATGTTGCTAGTGATCGAAGATCTGAACAAGTAGAAAATCGGGAGGCGGAAGAGAAAGAGCGGGAGGAAGCGGTGAGCATCAAACTATCACCGAAGAAGAGGGCGGGCTCTAACAAAACGCTAAAGGAAAATGTGGCGCCCGCCTGCCACTTTCTTGGTGATCCGATTCCAATGGCTGAGGCTAAACAGTGTTGGCCAGAGAGATACCAGAGAAAAGTAAGACATGCATTTAAAATCGTTTGCAGTTTAATGCTTTTTTGTTAGTTGTTACCTGAATATATTTATGCTGTTTCTTTGTATGGTTAAAGAGGATCGATACATCTGCAAGTGCCAAAAGGTTAGAATTCAATTAAAAAAAATATTTTTTTGTTCTTTCTCTTATTTCCTAGCATTGCCTATGATATATGAATGATATATCTTCTCTACTTTTAGAGCCGATGATGAACCAATATTGTTGGCAAGGCAACATTTTTCAAAGGCTATAGTGGATGGAGTTACTTACAACCTTTATGACGATGCATATGTGAAAGTGAGCTTTGTGATATTTATTCTTAGCATTCTGTTTGACATAGTTATTCTTAACTAAATGTTGAATAAACTTAACTCTAGCTGCAGTATATTTCAATATTCTACTTCATTGTGCGCATGCTTGTTTTCTTAGTTCTAATACAAAAGTTCATTTGTTAAGTCTAAATTATATTATCGAAATTGGGAAAAGAGAAATGCAATAACATGTCATTTTTTCTTTTTCTCATGCTTGTTTTATCTTTTTCTCAAAATCGTGAAAAGAGAAATGCATTAATTAATAATATGACATTCCTTCTTTTTCTCATGCTTGTTTTACCTTTTTCTCAAAGCTGGGAAAAGAAAAATGCAATAATACCACATTGTTTATTTTTCTCATGCTCGTTTTATCTTTTTCTAATTGGTTTTATCATGGTTTCATTTAACATATTATTTATCTTTCTCATGATTATTATATTTTTTTAAATGACAAGGGAAACATTTTTAGTATTTATTGATGTTTACAATATTTTGCATACCTCATTTTAGTCTCATTTGGAAAGTTGCGTTGATAAGCTTAGTTGTATGGCTTGATAGATGATCAACCATAAAACTTGGTCTAAGCATCTTTTGCTATTGATTGACAAGAAAAATTATTTATTTTATTACCATATTTCTCTCATGCTTTGTTCTTTTGTACGACATGAAGATTGATTATTTTTTATAATTAACATTGATGTGGAAATTATCTTTTGCCTTGTAAATTATCATGTTTGATAATTTCAGGCTGGTGAAGGAGAATCTGACTACATTGGCCATATAGTTGAATTTTTTCAAGCAACTGATAATCAGCTATACTTTACCGCTCAGTGGTTTTTTAGAGCAGAAGATACTGTAAGTAACATTAGCTTTTCTAACATTAGCTTTTCTTAAAAAATTAGTTCTTTGATGTATTTTTATTACTAAATTCTAGGTTATTAAGGAACATGCTCATTGTAATGGATCTAAAGTGGTGCATGATTCAAGAAGAGTTTTCTTATCAAAGGAGAAAAATGACAATGTGTTGGACTGCATTGTCTCCAAGATACAAGTTAAACGAGTGACTCCAAATGTTAGTTTAATTATCTTGATACTTTTCTTAACATTACCTAGATGATTGTTCTAAATTAATTTTTGAAATGTCTAACTTGATTATGTCCTATGACAGATTGATTTGGAAGCTAAGGAGAAAAACATTCCTCCATGTGATCTTTATTATGATATGTCATATTCTTTGGCATATTCTACATTTGAAAATCTGTCCAATGGTAGTATTAGTATTTTTTGGGCTTTTGGCTATTGGTATTGTCTATCACTTACTCTAATTTTTTTTCTTGATTCCAGAAACTGCTGGGACTGATGGTGGTTCTTCATCCACTGTTTCTTCAGAAGATCCTCCTAATACCACAAATCGAAAAACACCAGATTCTGAGGCTACATCTGGTCAAAAGAATGTCATCACTTTACTTGATCTCTATTCAGGCTGTGGGGCAATGTCTACTGGTTTATGCATGGGTGCCAATTTGTCTGACATGAATCTACAAACAGTAAGTTATTTTAGCAAATCTCATTGAATGCGCTAACTGTATATACTTGATTTTTAATGTATTGGTTTTGTAGTGTTGGGCAGTTGATTTCAATCAAGATGCTTGTCAAAGCTTAAAGCTCAATCATCCTGAGACTCAGGTAGTGCTAAATGACTTATTTTATTTTAACATTCAAAAACATTAAGAATTGCTTGCTCGGTCTTTTTGCAATACGATTAGTATTTGCTATAGTATACTTGTCTTCTAGGTGAGAAATGAGAAGGCCAATGATTTTTTGGCTCTTTTGAATGAATGGGAAATATTATGCACCAAGTATTGTGTACTTGGTGACCAAAGTTTAGATGATGAAGAAAGAGATTTTAATGGTGTAAATGATAAAGAACATGAAGATTCAAAGCCTCCAAATGATGAAGAATTTGAGGTGCAAAAATTAATTGATATTTGCTATGGTGATCCAAGTAACATTGGAAAAGTTGGACTGATGTTTAAGGTACACGACTGAAGCAAGTGATCCAAGATTTTCCATCCTTCCAACAAAAAATGCATTGAGTAACTTTTCTCCATCTTATAGGTTTGTTGGAAAGGATATGATCCTAGCTACGATACCTGGGAGCCAATTGATGGCTTAAGGTACTTAATGCATGAATACTGTTTTTAATATTATATTGCTGATTTGTAACTTAAACATGCTCTACCAGCAATTGTGAAGAGAAAATTATGGAGTTTGTGAAGAATGGATACAAGAAAAATATTTTACCATTACCTGTACGGTTCTTTCTTTCATGCTTTTAACTTTTCCTTTCTAGTTGGTAAATTTTAAAACGTGATGTTTGGTAAGTTCTAATTGCTTATTTGTTCCTATTGCAGGGCCAAGTGGATGTGATTTGCGGTGGTCCACCATGTCAAGGAATAAGTGGATTTAATCGATTTAGAAATAAGAATGCCCCATTGGAAGATCCAAAGAATCAACAAATGCTTGTTTTTATGGATATTGTTGAGTTCTTAAAGCCAAAATACGTCCTTATGGAGAATGTGGTTGACATTCTCAAGTTTGCTAATGGTTATTTGGGGAGATATGCAATGAGCAGGTTAGTTGCCATGAACTATCAGGCAAGGCTTGGTATGATGGTTGCTGGATGTTATGGCTTACCTCAATTTCGAATGCGAGCATTCCTGTGGGGTGCACGCCCGTCTGAGGTTATACTTTTTTCCATTTGCAATATCATAAATTCTTTGAGTCTTCTGTTTAGTGTGTTCTAACATACTTTGTTGCAGATTCTGCCTCAATTTCCATTACCTACTCATGATGTGGTGGTCCGTGGGGGTACACCTAATGAATTTGAGGTATTCCCTATGTATTCCATTCTCGTTAGCCTCCTATATCCATAAATTTTTATTTATATCAGTTAGTAACATTATGGTCTTGTATTCTCAAATAAAGTAACACTAACTAATTTTAACAAGTTTGCTATCTTGAAATATGCCATATCTATATTTTGTCTTTCATGTAATTGCATGTTATATTCTATTCTAATTTTGCTAATGACCTTATTTTGAATATGCATATTATTTTACTGCTAAATTTGACTAAATGAGATCAATAAGGACTTGAACCTGATTTATGCTGTTTTGATGGTAACAAAAGCTTAATCCTTATGTCTTGCATTAGTTCGTACTAATATCTTGCTCATGTGTAGCAAAACACTGTTGCATATAATGAAGATCAACATCCTCAACTTGAGAAGAAATTACTCTTGGAGGATGCTATATCTGACCTCCCTGAGGTATTTCTATTCTCATTTGATTCTGTCTGATTTAATCGATTTTATTTAATTCATGAATTTATGTAGCTATTAATATGTACTTGTTGCTACTTTAAATTAGATTGGTAATTATGAAGATAGGGATGAAATGCCTTATGGTAAACCACCAATCACAGATTTCCAAAAGTTCATTCGTCGTTCAAGGATTGGTAAGCTGTATTTTTATATATATATATATTTTGTTTTGGCTACAATATGATTTCTACCATGTAAAATTTTGATTTAATTAGTGGCTAGCGCCAAACGTTGATAAATTGAAACAATACAACTTTTATAAAACCTCACTCTAACTAATTAAAAGGCAAATATAGTTAACTGTGAAATACGATATAATATTCTAATAAATCTACTAAATTAGAACATACCAAATTTTTTCATACTCTAGAATAAATTGTCTCTAATTTTCAATTTCTTAAAAAACTTGTTCGTGTAATGAGAAGATCTTCCCATAATAAATTTTCAAATCTTGTAATTATGTTCCTCATTTGCATAACAAACAATAATTCTACAGTTTCAAATTTATTTGATTTTCTGTTGATTGTGCTTTCATAATAATCTTCTGTTTGATTGCAGAAACTTCAGCTGGATCTATTGTGGAGAGGCCTATTGCAAAACATACACTTTTTGATCACAGGCCGTTGCAATTAAATGAGGATGATTATCAGCGAGTGTGTGCAATACCAAAGAAAAAGGTTTGCTTGATCTTACTACCCCTAGTTATTCTTGCTTTTCCATTCTATAAGGGAATATTGTCCATAATTTAAATCTGCTTGTCTTTATTGTAGGGTGCAAACTTTAGAGATTTGCCTGGAGTTAGAGTTGGTGATGATAATATAGTTGAGTGGGATCCAAAAGTCGAGAGAGTTTACTTGCCGTCTGGGAAACCACTGGTACTTAACGAGAAGTTGATTGCTAGCTTTGGTTGTAATCTCAGTTCATCTGAAATAATCCTTTGCTGCAGGTTCCTGATTATGCAATGTCATTTATCAAAGGAAAATCCCCAAAGTACATTACAACATTTTTTCTTATCTCGTACCATATCTGCTATAATATTTAGTTTTTGATAATTTTCTTTTGTAGGCCTTTCGGACGGTTGTGGTGGGATGAAACTGTTCCCACTGTTGTAACAAGAGCCGAGCCTCACAACCAGGTACAATATTAAAGCATTTTTAGGTGCTAATCATTGTAATGATTTGTATATTTATAGGTAATTTTGCACCCGGAGCAAGATAGAGTACTCTCAATTCGTGAGAATGCCAGGCTACAAGGCTTTCCAGATTACTATCAACTCCGAGGGTCTATAAAAGAAAGGTAGAACCAATTCCTGTTTTAGTATTTTTCCCTACGATGATGTGTCATTAACATAGTTTCAGATTGTTCAATTGTTTTTTACCTTTTAAATTCCTCTACAGGAGTAGAGATTTGTTTTAACTTTTATATATTTTAAAACTTTTTTAATGTTTAATTTCTTCTCTTTTGAAGTTGGAAATACCATAAAATAAAGATTTATTTAATTGTATACGTTTCTATTTTTTTTTTTCTGAATGTGTAATGTTATTCCCTGTTTGATTGGATGATGGTGATATATGTGCCTTTATCTCTTGGTTTTTTACAAGACACGTAAATACTAAGATATTGCTTATTGATTACTCTTATATGTGCTTTAATGTTGTATTAGTGCTTGGTAGTTGGTGAAGAGGGTAAAAAAAGTGAGAATTAGAGTTTAAAACTCAGATTCTTGGTTGTACTTACCTAATTTAGAATTCTTAAATACAACACAATATCATCAGCCAATTGCACGTTCTTATGAAGTTGAACTCTAAACTCAGCTTGATTCTTCTTTTCAGATACATTCAAGTGGGTAATGCTGTTGCCGTTCCAGTTGCTAGAGCATTAGGTTACGCACTGGGTCAAGCATATCACGGTTATCGCAATAGTGAGCCTGTCTTCACACTACCTCATCATTTTCCTGTACTGGATCCTGCACCTGCAACGATTGAAGCAGAAGAGAGTGGTTGATTGATTTGAGGCATTTGGCCCGGTCAAATCTAGCTTAAAAAAAATAATTCTGGAATGGCTATTTTTTTGAATCAAATTTAATCAGGTAAGAATACAATCTGTCATATACAATTGCTCATTATATGACAGTTGTCATTCATCTATTGTGATGATTCTAAACTGACTAAAGAAACAATTCAGGAATGGCTATCACTATTTATTTGTAGACAATTATCAAGTTGCACAATGATTTGAACCCCCATTGCAATTTTGATTGTTAAACTTTGTGCACGATTTTATCCATCATATTCACAAGCAGAGTTGCTATTCTGCAGCAAGAACGACATATGCATTCATAGTATTTACAGGGACTCAAGTTCTGGTATGACTGTTGATATTGATAGTTGTTTATTGCAAGCTATTCTTAATTTTTCACCTGATGGTTTTAGTTTATTAAACCATGAAGATAATGGATTGTTTTGTTATTGATTTGGTCATCTTCAGTCAATGAATTTTCAGTAGTTAGATTGTCATGGCCATTTCAGATTTAAACAGAGAGCTTGTTCAGTGATCGACCAGGCTTCTTAACACACAGTTACAAGCTGGTGAGGATGATGGAAGCTGAGGTGATTAGTTTATCTTGCTTTGATACATTTTCTTACATTAGATAGAGGACCCTGCATAGTTAGCCTATATATGAATGTTCATGTAGAAGTAATTTGAAATTGCCACTTTAAATATAATCATCCTTCTACATATTTCATTGGAGATATCTAAGAACATAGCATAGCTTTAGTAACACTAACACACCTGGGGTTGTAGAACTCAAATCTTTTATTTATTTGGCTATCATCTCTTCCATCAATTTCTTTGGAACGATCATTCTTTCTCCTGAATTCGGTATTTTAAATCGGTGTCCCATCAATTGTTTTTGAGTGTAGTCACTAACTTTATCCTCCTTGATCCTACCCACTTTGTCCTTAAACCTACGTTTCAAAAAGACATCCA
Source organism: Boesenbergia rotunda (assembly GCA_024364735.1). Lineage (NCBI taxonomy): Eukaryota > Viridiplantae > Streptophyta > Magnoliopsida > Zingiberales > Zingiberaceae > Boesenbergia > Boesenbergia rotunda. The sequence goes on from JAGFNQ010003855.1 coordinate 162,041, forward strand.
CGGAAAGTGTTCGAAAGAAAAAGAAGACTATCATTGTCGAGGTAATTATTATTATTATTTTTTTGTTAGTGTGGAATTTGATAGTCTAAAGATTGATAGAAATTTCAATGAGAAGAAGGAAACCTCCATGGTGATCATTGAGTTATTCATAGTGGAATGGGCAATTGTTTCTATAGTGAACATTATCATTTTGCTAATATATTTTCGACAATGATTCAAAGGGCGCATCTAACTTTCTGATTTTTTTTAAAGGATAAGTTTATTTTTTATTTTATCCCTCCTATTAATGGTGGACCCAATGCTGCTTTTTCCATAGCGTGTTGGTTTTTAAAATCCGAAACTACTTCAAAAATATAATCTTGTTCCTCTGAATTCTTCGTCTTTAAAAATATAATGGTTTTTAAAATATTATACTACAGTTATATTGATTTTTGAGTTTGTATGATATTAATATAGCGACATGATCCTTTTAGTCTCATCAGACAGTTCTCTAGGTCATGTTTTACGAAGACCGTCTGACGGTGAATTTTTGCCTTTCCCAAATTCGAATCCTAGACCTACGGGACAAGTACTAAAGTTTCTTGAATTTGATAATCTAACTCAATTGGCTATTAGAATTTATAAATTCTAGTACTTAGACCGGAGGAGTTCGAATCCTGAAGAAGACAAAAATCTACTGACCAGGGGTGGGAAGTTCTAGTGAGTAACAACACGACTGACTACTAAAGGGGCCAAGTTGTTGGGCCGCCAAAAATGAAATTTGACCGTCTAAGGAGCCGAGGGGTCGGATCAACGGGTCGGGTCGACGAGCCGAGTCATTACAATTAAAGTCGTTTTGATTTTTGAAATATAATATTACAGTGATGTTAATTTTTGAAATTCAGAATCACGTTATTAGTTGGGATGTAAAATATAAAATAAGTGCACCCTTTAAGAAATTTAAACTAAAGATTTTATCTAATTGATTGGAGGTTGAGCAATCGATTCAGCAAGATATTCATTCGATTGTCCAAGTAGTTGATTTTTTTTTTAAAAAATATATATATAATATGAAAAAAAATAATGTAATTAAAAGATGGAATCTAGCTACGTCCGGAATGTCACATAAAACACCAAGAATGAATTGATTACACAAAAGAAAAGAGAAAAAGCATGTTGAGTCATAAGTTGAATGATGCAAGTAGACAAAGGAGAGGTTGAGTCACTAGATGAATTGTTGAGCACAAACAAGAAGTGGATGGAGACATTGCAGGAGTCACCCGACAACCCCAACCGAAAAAATACAATTCACTTTTCTCATTGTCGATCGACTAACGAGAGAAAGCCGACGAAGAAGAGCAACACCACCATTGAGAACCATCACCATTTGAGAGCATGATAGGACAAGGAATCTACTTGCTTGTTCTTAGTGGGTAGGTGTAGTTGTAGAGAGGACCCACCCATCCTTCTCTTTTCCTCCTCTTCATGGATTGTAATCCCTACTTTGAGGCCTCAATCATAGAGCTAGTCGAAAAATCAAGGGTAGGGTGAATATGCGATAGATACTCGACTAAGACAAACCTCTACTAATGAAGGATTTCTTAGATAGAAGGTCTATATTTGAAAATTGTTTGCATCATAATATCTTTTTCTAGATATCAAAACACAAACCTCCATCCTCTTTTGCTTCCTCCTTATGAAGCCTAAAGAACAAACAAGGGTAGGCCTTCTTAAAGGATGGTTAATACTCATATCGGATGAATTTCTTAGATAAGATCTTTACATTCAAAAATATTGAAACCAA
>JAGFNQ010003855.1:167128-225513 GCA_024364735.1 Boesenbergia rotunda
AAAAAAATTATTGTCGTGTGATTTTAGAGTCACGGGTTTAAATCGCGAAAATAATACCTAATAGATATGAGTTTTAGTAGATGAAATTCATCTTTGTTTTGACTTTTTTTTTTAATTCAAGAACAATAATGAAAATTTAAATTTATTTTTTTCTCTTGAACTTAATCATTTGTGTGGGGATAGTAACTAATTAGATTTGAAATTTTACTTGATTAATTAGATTTGAAGTTTTTAGGGTTTTTTTTTATTGTGGAGAGAATAATAGAAAATTATAAAAAAACCTCATTTAGAGTTCTAAAGATGGGAGAAGTTATGAGAGTAAGATTTTTCATTTTGTATTTCTTGTAAGGGGAGTCCGATCCGGATATAATAGTAGAGTTGTTGTCGTGTGACTTTGTAGTCACAAATTTAAATTTCAAAAATAATCTCTGATAATATAGAATCAGATTGTATATAATAGATCAAATATAGATGATTCTTTCTCTAAAATTCCTAGATTAATTTTATCAGGTTGTATTTCTAGATCATAATCTCACATTTCCTTTTTGTGGACTATCATATTGTTACTAAATTCTCTAAGGACTATTTAAAAGTGAGTAATAATTTACAATGATAAAATTATTATCATGTGAATTTATGATCATATATTCAAGTAGTAGAAATAGTCTATGTAATTGGATTCTTTCTTGAAATCTTAATTATGTTGACGGAAGTTTTATGCACTGGACTATCCTTATTAACGGTAATTCTCGATAATATTCACCAAGAAATCCGACTTTTTTTTTATTGTTTTGTGAACTATAAATAATGCTGTTGCTAAATTAGGAACACCCGGAGTTAAGCAAGGCAGAGAAGAAGAGACTGTGCAGGATGATCGAGTGCAGGAAATTGTCAGCCCAAGCACGCGTAGATGCCATCGGCAATGACCAGCTGCCACTGCGCACCATCGTGCAGCTTCTGTTCATCGATCAAGAATCGAATGCCGGTGCCGGTGCCGGTGCTAATCAAGAAGTATCAGTTGCCAAGGTAGCAGCAGCAGCTCAGGACGAGGAGAAGAAGTCTAGAAACAGAGCAGAAAATCGGCACCATCATCGAGAGCCTGCTTTGGCAACCCGAGCGGAGAAGACGAGGGTGGTGCCATCGCCATCCGAACCTACAAGAACAAGCTAAGTAATTAAACATCCATGTTCAGAGTTGAAAATTCGAAGAAGAGGAGTAAGAAGAAGAAGAAGAATAATGAAATGTCGCCTAGCTAGCTCGTTGTTATGCTTTAAATGATGATTTGTTGGTGTTCAAGAAGAAGTATTCATCATTCTTTTTTTTCAGTGGAATTCAACTTTGTCTACAGATCTTTGAAGTTTAGTTTCAGTGATTTCAATAATAGGAATGCACAATCAAATCTTAATAGGTGGCACGATTCGTTCGCTTCTAGCATCCCGTCAATTCGTCCCAGGATCAATACGAAAGAGGTAAATTACGAAGGTTACTAGCTTGGATGCTGTGGCTAGGGAGAACGGACACATTGACTTTACGAAGTTTTGACCCCCATACCTCTAAAAAGATTGATATGTTACTTTAATGACCCCCTTTAGAGCTGATCCCATAGATACAGAGGGAGGTACATGCAGGTAGACAGATAGCAGGTGCATGGTGGAGCCGAAAATGCAGGCCATCACTTACCGGGATCGACTCCTGATTATTACGCCAAAAATGTCATGCATCCACCATCTATGCTATGCCCACCAGGGATCGACTCCTGATTATTACGCCAAAAATGTCATGCATCCACCATCTATGCTATGCCCTGGGGGCTTGACCCCAATACCTCAAGATGATAACAGTCACGTACTAACTATCAATCTATCCCGTTGAGACACAATCAAATCCTAATAGAACTTTAGAATTGTACTGATTTCGTACTCAAATAATAAATTAACACATTAAAAAATTTCTCTTACATAGAGAGATGGCTCCGTCAATATAATTTATTCTCTTCATCTTGTTCTAGGGCCAACGATGAGAGATATTGGAGTGAGTTAGTAAAATACGGAATATATATATATATATATATATAATATATATATATATATATATATATATATATATATATATATATATATAATTTATTCTCTTCATCTTGTTCCAGGGCCAACGATGAGAGATATTGGAGTGAGCTAGTAAAAATACGAATATATATATATATATTTATATAATATATATATATATATATATATATATATAATTTATTCTCCTTCATCTTGTTCTAGGGCCAACGATCAGAGATATTGGAGTGAGCTAGTATATATATATATATATATATATATAAAAGAGTTTAAAAATAGAAATATTTTATGAAAAATTTCAGAATAATTTTTTGGAATTTTGAAAATATTTGCGGGAATAATTGGGCCTAAGATAGATTATTTACGAGTTATTTGAGGAAAAGTTTAATTTTTCAGAAGTTTATATATGCTGGGCTTCTAGACCACCCGTCATGAGCGCTTCCCAATTTATTTTGGCTGCCAGTGGGAAACTTACGTGGGACTAGACCGATCACTCGAGGTTGGAAAAACCTTATTAATCATTTTTTTTCCTAAGCGCCGAACCCTCCTCCTCTCATTATCGCTGACTCCCTTCTTCCTCTTGATTCCTCTCGATTGAGCTGGTGCCGAGGTTGCGGCTCCTTCCTCTTTCTCTTTCTCCTTCCCTTTGCTCTTCTTCCTTCCTTTTACCGATCTCGGCCCTTGCTTCCGGTTGGGAACTTGCCAAACGTGAGAACCTTGATCACATCCTTCCTCTGCGAGCGTCCCTCTTCCTCGACGTCACAACATCCTCACCACCGAATGTCGTCTCATACGCCAAATGATGCCTTCCCTGCGGACATTGTGTACTGCCAGATTCGAGCAAGGGAGGCTTCAAGCGGGCGATTGGGAGGAGATAGGGACATTCATCGATCGCTCTTCATCCAAGTAAGCTTCTGGTTTCTTTGACTTCACTCATGTTTTTCCCGTGGGATGGAGTCTGTTGGTTTTTCTCTTCTTCCTCAGTAGCCGGTCAGGGGTGTGGCCTCTTGTGCGTGATCTGGAATAGAGGAGGTGTGCTGGGAAAGTAGGATGTTTGGGGGGGCTAGTTTGGTCTTGTTTTGGTGTGTTATTCTTGTGAGAATACCTGTTGGAATCTGGGTATGTTGCTTGAGATTAGATAATGCCTAGCTTATTGTGTTCTCAAGTTGAATTTGGTGATGTGTCGTGAGATGGGTTTATAGTCGAAGTTGGGTTGTGCTAGGTCTGATCCCAAAGGATTTGATACTAGATTTGGTGGATTAGTGTGGATGAGTTTATCCCATGTTTCACTCTTGTTTTGTTGGAGTTTGTTGTTCCAGATGTTGAATTCCAACTTAGTTCTGTATTGTTGATACCTTGCCGCATGATATAACATGGATGTGTTAGATCAATAGGCTGGTGATGTTGTGTTTTGATTTTGGATCCTAGGTTTGAGATAGATTTTTTATTGGGTTGTAGGTTGTCTCTTGATCCTATGTTATGTGCAGCGTGGTACGTTATTGAGATTATGTGTTGGTTGGAAAGTTTATTTGGATCTGGACTTCTAAGTAAGGATTAAACCTAATCACAAAGTTTAGCTTTTGAAATGGAGGGTAAACGCTAGGATTAGGATAATTTAAGCCGGTGGTGCTATATTTAGCTATTTGATATTTAATAAAGTAGCTAAAACCATAATTGATATAGGACGTTGACTCGATGCGGACATTGGATGCGGAGTTTCTCTTTAGACACGAACTTCACATTCGGAAGCGGGTACTTCTTCCTTGATTCTTGTAGAATTGTTTACCTTAAATGCATAGTTGTTTTATTATCTGAGTATGTTGCTTTATCTTAAATTTAGTTGTCTTTCCTGTTTGATACTTATTCTTACTTAACCTTTGAGTATTATTCTAAACTGTTCAGTTATACAGTCTCAATCTCTTGACTCTGATCTAAAAGAGTACCGCTTATATACGTATATTGTAGAACCATCATGTAACATATCTAGGGTTTGGTTGACATTAGATAAATCCAACATAGTAGATTAGTGCATGTTTATTTACTTTGGTATTAATTGTGCTTCGTATCGTATTGATTGCATGGTTTTGGTTTAATTGAGGTTGTGCATATTAGTGACATGGTATTTCGGGGGTTTAAAACCACAGGTATTATGGCTTTTCATTCAGGATCATATGTATTATGGTGTTTCTGCATTGCCACATGTTTTGGCGCTGGTATCTTGTCCACTTAACCTATCCAATGTAGCTGTGGTTAGTGTGTGTACAGAGCAGGTTATCGCATCATGTGCATGTGCATATTGTGCATTGTGCATTTGCTGCACTTGTTTGAGTTATGATTGCTATATTTGATTGACATGCATATTCAGTTATGATTTGCATTTATTATATGATCTGAATCTACTAGACAGTCCTAGCAGTTTACTGAGGAATTACGGGGATTTTTAATCATGACCCTACATGTTACATTGGTTTTCAGGTATGTTTATTCGTACATATGCAATTAATTTATGTTCTTTATTCTAAAGACTGTATACCTTTGATTCTTTATGCTTGTTTTACCCTTTTATATACCATGCATTTGTCTATTCCTAAACTTGCAGAGTTCCGCCCAGAAATCCCCTTTTATTTTGTGCATTGTGCATTTGTTTGTGTTTGCTGTACTTGTTTGAGCTATGATTGTTATATTTGATTGACATGCATATTCGGTTATGATTTGCATTTATTATATGACCAGAGTCTGCTCGGCAGTACTAGCAGTTTACTGAAGTATTACCGGGATTTCTGATTGTGACCCTACATGTTACATTGGTTTTCAAATATATTTATTCGTACTGATGCAATTGATTTATGTTCTTTATTCCAAAGACTGTATACCTTTCTTTCTTTATGCTTGTTTTACCCTTTTATATACCATGCATTTGTCTATTCCTAAACCTGCAGAGTTCCGCCCGGAACTCACCATCGTTTGATTTCCTTTTTATTTCAGGAAGTTGATAGCAGCGTCTTGTGCTGCCAGAAGAGGATCCACCTGCCAGTCCCTTAGTATCAGTGATTATTTCATATTTTTTCGGACTTGTATTTATTTTCAATGGACGTATCACGATTCTTATTTCGTCAGTAGACTCGTTTTAGTTTATGATTTTAGAGTTATGATGTATTTATGGATTTGGTACGTATATCGTCAGATTTTTATTTTGTCGCATTTATTATTCAAAGTTTATTATGTTTAGTAATTATTATATTATTATTAACTTCATGATTGTAATTGTGTCAATGTCAGCCGAGTGTGGTTTAGCTAATTATATGTGTTGAGATGTATATGTATAAGTTTCAGATTGTCCGTCGTATATGGGAGATATTGCTCGATTTTCGAGTGAGCACGAACCTCGGGGGCGTCATAGAGAGAATCGCCTTTTGTCACATGAAGTAGTAAAATAGTTAGGTAATTGTAAAATTAAAATTAAGATTTTTCATACCATAATCAATACGATTTATTGAACTCGCAAGTAGTAGGTTGTCTGCGGGTCATATCTTAATTATAATCTACAATGGGACTATATGCTTTGTATTTATCAAAATAGAGTCATTTGGTGGCAAAAGGCGATTCAATCCCCCTTAGCGTCTTCGTCAATCCGTCTAGGGAAATACAAAGGAGATAAATCATGAGACTACTAACCTAGATTTTGTACCTAGCGTGTGAGGGGAAGACGGATACATTAACTTTTTCAAATTTTGATTCCAAAATTTCAAAATGACAATATCATATATAATTGTCATCAACTCATCATGTGAAGATAAAATGAGTCACTTGAGAGTTATAGATTGTGTAGAAGTCATGTCTTAATTATAATCTACAATGGAGTCTATAAGTTATATTTATCAAAGTGGCCGGGCCGATGGGAAACTTCTGTAGCGATCTCGGCCTCTATGGTCCCCGTAGGCAACCCTCTAGGCCCGAGACCCTACGGGTCTTCCCACCCCTGGCCAGTGGATTTTTGCCTTTCCCAGGATTCGAACTCTAGACCTCCAGGCTAAGTACTAAAGTTCCTGAATCCTGGTACCAATTGAGCTATAGCTCAATTGGTACCAGGATTCAGGAACTTTAGTACTTAGCCTGGAGGTCTAGAGTTCGAATCCTGGGAAAGACAAAAATCCACTGGCCAGGGGTGGGAGGTACTTGTGAGTAACGACCGCCCAAGAGGTCGCCAAAGGGGCCACCAAATGAGATTTGGTCGCCCAAGGGGCCGAGGGCCGCCAAGTGGGCCGCCAGTTGGGCCGCCCAAGGGGCCAAGGGGTCGGGTCGTTACAATAAAAAGGCGCCTTTTTATGTAGCGATCTCGGCCTCTATGGTCCCCGCAGGCAACCCTCTAGGTCCGAGACCCTACGGGTCTTCCCACCCCTGACCAGTGGGTTTTTGCCTTCCCCAGGATTCGAACTCTAGACCTCCAGGCTAAGTACTAAAGTTTATGAATCCTGGTACCAAGTGAGCTGTAGCTCACTTGGTACCAGGATTCATAAACTTTAGTACTTAGCCTGGAGGTCTAGATTGATACCAGGATTCAGGAACTTTAGTACTTAGCCTGGAGGTCTAGAGTTCGAATCCTGGGGAAGGCAAAAACCCACTGCCAGGGGTGGGAAGACCGTAGGGTCGCCGGCCTAGAGGGTTGCCTGCGGGGACCATAGAGGCGGGGCCGCTACATAAAAGGCGCCTTTTTTTTTATGTAGCGATCTCGGCCTCTATGGTCCCCGCAGGCAACCCTCTAGGTCCGAGACCCTACGGGTCTTCCCACCCCTGGCCAGTGGGTTTTTGACTTCCCCAGGATTCGAACTCTAGACCTCCAGGCTAAGTACTAAAGTTTATGAATCCTGGTACCAAGTTTAGAATATGGAAAATTGAAGGGCTAAAAGGTAAAAAGGGGAAAATTAAGGGCTTATATTGCATTAGGTGGAAGTGTGGGGGGCTTTAATGTAAAAAGACCACTTATAAACCCTCCACTTCCCTTGCGCCGCAGCCAACCCCCGATCCTTCTTCTCCCTTCCGTGCCCTAGATCACGACCCAACGCCCCTTTTCTTCTTCGTCTTCTTCTTTGCTTCTTCTCGCGAACGCACGCCAAGCCGATCTCATCGCCCGACTGTGAACCGAAAACCACCGCTTCTTCATCTTCTCCTCCTCTGCCTCTCCACTGGATGGTGTCGCCTGATCTAGGGCTCGGGGTGATCTAGGGCACATCAGAGATCTAGGGCGTCATCGATTTCTTCCCTTTTCCCCTTGAACAGGAAGAAGCAGCGCCCTTTGTCATCGACTCCAACCTGTGATTTTCTTTCTCCACCTGATCGTTTGCAGCCATGAGTGATAAGTACCATTTTTGCTGATTATTTTAGATGTTAAAATCCATGTTTGACTCATATTTTTATTGATTAATTGTGAAATTGCCCTAGGTTTTAGAACTTACCTTTATTTTGGACTTAATTGCAAATTTGCATTAAATTGGATTAATTGGCCACTAAATTTTGGATTTATTTTTTTTTAGGCACCAAAGGTTCAAGGACTAGGGCATATTGGGTCAAACCTGAGTCGGATGTGAACCGGATCGAATTATCAAGCCTACGATTAATCCGGGCCGTCCGATTCAAGAGCGGCTAGATCTGAGCCATCCGGGACGATCTGAAGCAATCTGAGCTAGGGTTAGGGTTGATCAAGCTCTATGATCAAGATCTGAAGGTTTCATCCCAATCAGAGCTAAATCAACCGTTGGATCAAGCAAGGAGGGCTCTAGAGCGTCCATTCACAGATAGAGTTGATCTGGACCATCCGTTGCATATCTGGAGGATTCGAGCTACCATGAGGCAGATCCTGACCCCAGATCATCATCATAAAAGTTTGGCTCAAATCAGACCAAGATCTACCGTTGGATTTCATCAAATCAATCACAGCCGTCCATTATTTCCTATTTAATCAGAAATGCTGCCCAGCTTCTCCTCGTCGCGTCTTCGCCGCTGTCTTCGTTTTCTTCGTTTCTTCTTCAGTTCTTAGCTAGATTTCTCCATCCAAGAGGCGCGGCCACTCGATCCTTCATTAGAACAAGTGTTAGGTCAGTGGGGAGAGCTCACTGAGATGTTTCCAGCTTGAATCTTGCCCAAGACAGAGTTTCGTGAGGTTTCAGAAGTTCTGTCAATCGATTTCAGCAAACTCAGCTGTGCACCATCGCCACTGCATCCGAGCTAGCCGGAGGGGTTCCCTGGATGGCTTGGAGCGTTCCCAAATCATTGTCGCAATCCACCACAGCTAGGTTGAAGAATCGATTGCTATTTTCAGTTTGAGCATGATTCGAATGGATTTGATCGCAGTGACAGATTTCCACCGATTTGCTGAGCTTGCGGGTTCGAGGCTCACCCTTGCGTGACGAACAAGGAGCACTTGAGCTAAGGGAGTGATTGAGTTTAGTTTAATTAGTTCAATTTCTGTTTTAGTTGTAGATTTAAATTATGCACGATTCTGTTTCTGAAGTTCTGTTAAGCTACTGCAATTTTGGTTTCTGAATAGTTTCTTTTGTTTCAATTAGAGTTTTAATTCAGTGTTTTTATTAGTTAGAATTGTTATGTATTAAACAAGTGCAATTAGATTAGTTGTTCAGCTGAAATCCACTGTTGAATTTCGTTTCCAGTAGCGTGCCAGTTTTATTCTGCTTATCAATTTGATCTTAAGTTAGTTTAGTTTCAATTTTGCATTCAAGTTGAGCTTCTGAAATTTTGTTTCCATTTGGGTTGTTCTGCACTTGGTTGCTCACTTTGCATCCAATTAGTTGCTTCGCATTTAAGTTAGATTCTGCATTCCTGCTTAGATTCCCTGCTAAATCTGTTACGTGCCAAGTTCATATTGCAACCCAGCTTATTTCTGCATTTTCTTTCCCTGCATTTCAATATCCAATTCACTTCTGCATTTCTGCAATAGGCCAGAATTATTCGAGCAGCTTGTGTTGCATTTCTTCATCCATGACTTCCTTTGATAGTTTCTAAGTAGTGCAGCTGATTTGCAGTTCAAATTTGCTTGTGTTAAATTCCTGCAATCTTCTTTTTGTCCATACCTGCAACTCAGTTTGTTTCTGAATCAGGAATTTCATTCCTGCATACCAGTCTCAGCTCCTTAATAGTAGTGATTCCATATGTGCTGTCTCTAAAATCCAGTGTTCTTTCCATGCACATCCAGCCATTAGTTCTGAAACTGTATATCCAGAAAACAGTGTTTGCTAAATTTTTCCTTGACCATTAAATTGTGAACTTGACAGATTGTTCTGTGATCGGTTTGTTCAGCAATTCTGTATTTGTTTCTGCAGTTAGTAACTCTGAACCGATCAGTAAAAATTTCTGCCTACAGTTTGGGTTTTGGCACATAAGTTGTTTTGGTTTACTAGCCTACAGTTTGTATCAAGCAGGACTTTGGCATTTGTTTTGAATTGGATTTTCTTTTAGATAGCTTGCATCTGATTTGGATGTGCGGTCAGATCTGATTAACAACTTGGGATGAGTTACATGGGTTCATTAAGTTCCATTAGTTGAGTTCCTTAGTGGCATTTATTTTGTTTGCCTTATTTAGTTGAGCTCCTTATTCTCATTGTGATTTCATTTTTGATTGCAACCCAAAACCCAATTTTGATTTGAAACCCGAAAACACAAACGACACCTAAATACAAGCGCAAATCAAGCACAACAACTAGTCCCCGAGAAAAATACGACCTGTGGCCCCTATATTACATTTTCATACTTTTGATTGTAAAAGGGTTTCCAGCAATTCATTCACATTTAAATCTGATGAGCCTACACTTTCGTGACAAATTTAATCTAGTATATCTGGGTTCGTCAATGGGCAGCCGATCTACAACTGCGGTGAGTTCCCTCATCAACGGCCGAGCGTCGTCTCTGTGTTTCACCCTGCCTCTCACACACGTATACTCTGATCAGATGAAGGATTGGTTGTAATCTCAGTGGATCAGAGAGTTTTGATTCACCTGCTTGGTGGTTGATGGACTAGTATTGGGCAGAGGAGCAAAGTAGACATCGGATTCAAGTAATGATTTAGGATCTGTTGGTGATCTACCATAGACTCAGATCTGTAGAGTTTTTGTGTTCTTGGAGTTGCTCTGCTTCTGCTGTGAGATGATACCATGTATCGGCTCGAATATTTTGTTTTGGTATGGTGTTTTGATTTATCATGAGTTTAATTGATAGAAGTGTGTTGGATTGGTTGCTGCATCCCTGTCGTGAGGTGTGGTTGGGCCTAGAAATGGAGTTGGTCGATGGTTTGCTTGTATATAGAGCTATTGGGATTACTTGGAATTATGGTGCTGTTTTGAGAGTGGAATTAGAGTTGATTGTAATTTGATTTCTTCCGTTGGGTTTGAAATGTTTTGACCGAGAGCTTTATGCTAAGATTTGCTCTTGTAGATGGTTCTGTTGGATTGGATCTTGTTTAGGGTTAGACTAAACCTAAGTTTCCCAATCGCGAAAACTGGTGCCTATCATTTAGTTAGAGATAATTAGATGAGAAAGGTGATTAGGCTAACCCTGATACGATTTAGGGATTTGTTTAACTACTTAATAGTTGTGATGATAGCTATTTAATATGTCTGTTGATACAGGACACAGAGATGTTGCGGCTTATTCAGACAGTGGGCTCTCTTCACTTTTGGGATTCCTACATTGGAGGCGGGTACCTCTGACTTATCTTTTAGATTAGTCCTAGCTGATATGCTTGATATGCTATGTTTAGCGGTAGGGTAATGTATTATTTTATACCTGCTCTACCTTTGCTGATACTGTTTATGATATACCTGACATGGGATACCTACACCATTAGGATCTAGGCTATGGTGCATTATTTATGATCCTTGCATATCATGTAGATATATGTGGATTAGATAGTGGATGCTGTTTGACCAGAGTCATGCATCATTGTGCACTGTGCATCACTGTCGATCAGTGACCCCTTATGGGTGAGTCAGGTCGACAGTCATACTGACCTATCCATACGGCTACTCACGGGTTAGTGGTTGACGGAGTATGGGAAGGGTGCTCTGTGCTGCTCCGCTCATGCACTCATGGGTTAGTGAATCGGAGCGTGGTAGCAGGCAGAGGTCCCTCCTTAAATGGTCCATATACCAGGAGTTGAGAGAAAGAGGTCTCTCCCCCATTTATATACATGGGGTAGGTGTTAATACTCAGATAGAGATATCCTCCAGAGATGGCCTGGGGCTGACAGTGATATAGCCAGGATAGGTGATGGCCTGGGGCTGATAGAGATATCGCCAGGATAGGTTTTGGCCTGGGGCTATTAGTGATATCGCCAAGATAGGTCATGGAGTAGGGGTGTTACACCGGCAGCATACCGTCTACTCGGTTGCTCAGGAGTAGCGACGGCAAAGTACGGACGGCAGTCACAGCTCTACGCCGGAGGGTGGCCTCCGTTCAGTTTCCTCCCGTACATTGGTGACGATGTCTGACCGGTGACAGAGGTGACCATGTCATTGCACCATGTGCATACGCATCTTTTACACTTGCCGTGCTTGTTATACTTGGTTGTTGCATTTGATTGACATGCATATACAGGAGAACCTTATGTCTGGTTTCGGCGACTCAGCCACATTGGTATGATATTTGCTATTTCTGTTCAGTTGTTCTTACCACCACCTGTACCTGTGTTATTTCGATAGCATGTTACACTATTGCTAGCCTAGACTATCTTGTATATCTGATGAGATATCCGCTGAGTACTGTGACTCACCCCGTTAGCTCCCTGTTTTTATTTCAGGATGATTGTCTGGAGTGCCCGGCAGCCTGTCCCAGTTCGCGTATTCTTTCGAGATGATTCCGGGATGTTTCCTTTACTTGTGGGTGGCACATGTTGGTACCCGTTTTCAGTTTCGGTTACTTTACTTTTCCGTTGTTGTATTCGTGTTTGGTTTTGTCATTTTTACGGCGGTATAGTTGTACTTTTGTGAGCCAGGAGGCCTTGTGCTTTGCGTTTGTCGTAAGTCGTACCGGTACGCAGCTTTTATCGTCGTCTCGCTTTTGGGTATTGCAGACGGTTGTTCCAGCCCTATAGGCTGCGGTACAGCCAGCTGAGGTGGTCGTAGAGGTTAGGGTTCCGAATTGTCCGTCGATCGAGGGAGCGGCCGTCCGGTCAGTATCGGACGGGCAGCTCCTCGGGGCGTGACAACTTTCGTGTGTAAAAAAAAAATCCACCTCCGCGAGCGCTTCCCGATTTACCCTGGCGGCCGATGAAAAATTTTCGTGTGGCCGGACCGGTCGCCCGAGGTTGGTTGAAAAAAAATCTCGTTAATCATTTTTATATTTATCAAAGTGGAGTTGGTCATATAGACTATTTTTTTAATAATCTACGCATCCCAGCCTTAGACCTGATAATCCAGGAGATGTATGATTTTCCTCCTTGATTAACTCATGGTATATGATCCCGGGCCAGCTTACGTAGCCTGGCCCGGTAGCCTGGCGCTCAGTCAGAAGGAAGGTAGCCAGGGATTGAGACGATCCCGTGGAGAAGGAGGTCCACGGGCTCAGGCCCCCTGGGCCTCCGTGTCAAGGTTCACCTAGTCCCGTAAAGGCCTTCTCTTGAGACAGATGGTTGGTGATTTGTTCAGCCTCGGCTCCCCGTCTACGCGTGGTGGCCCATGCTACGGAGATAAGCCCGAGCCACAGAAGACGTTACTAAGTGCCCCAGTCGGCACCCTCCTAGGCCCTCAGTCGGCTTCGTCACTCAGCACCCCAGCAGACGCCACCACTTCCTGACACCGGACTACCAGAAGCTTTACGGGGTCGACGCAGGACCTCGGCCGTCCTGACCCCCAGTAGCGGATATCCCGCCGAGGTATTGATATACCTGCCACATCTTGTCTCCCGTATCTCGACCACATGCTGTGGTGTCAGGCCGAGCGGCGTCCAACGACGCTAGCCCTTAAGTTGACAGAGCCCCTTTCCTCAACACAGCATGAGCTACTTTACCCTGCCACCCCTGTCATTCCTGGACATGCCTTACCTTGTCCTCGCTACGCGACACCAGGTGGCAGATGTGGCAGAACCTGTCAGCTTCCCCGGCTACTTATGCCTTTCACTCCGCATTTCCCAGGTACGCGCGATAGTGCAATTCTCATACTGTTCTATTGCTTTCCACCGCCACCGTCGTGTACTGACTTGACCGTCGGAGTGCCTGGCCGGGACCTTTCCCGGCAGGTTCTAACGGTCTTTGTCCTACAGGTTGGGAGCGACCCAGCTGGTCACACCACTTCAGCGACCTCGCTCTTCTCGGAGACTCGTTCAGCTGTAGGGGCGTCTGACTCACTTCGCGACAGGATCAGTATAAATTTGGAAGCACGAGTAATAGTGTCACCTAACAGCCGGTAATTAATTTGATGATAAGAATTGAACTAGTCAGCAAACTTGATCTTCTTATAAGTTCAGGCAAAGACTGTCATTTTTAATAATAATGTGTGAGTAATGTCATCTTGAGGTCTAGGAATTAAAATTTAATAAAGTTAGTGTGTCTGCCTCCCCCTAACACTAACCATAGCATCATGACTAGTAATTTTCATAATTTACCTCCTTTATATTGATTCTGAGATGAATCAACGATGGCACTGAAACGAACAAATCGCCTTGTACTACCTTAATAGAATCAAATAGAAATTCAAGATTTCTTAATCGTACTACAATCCTTTATATAACTTTAGAACTCAATTTTGTTATCAACTGATCAATAATAATAAAAAAGTCAATTAATAAATTTCTACACACATAAAAATCACATTTATTAAATTAGTCTATAATTAAACAAATATATCGATCATTTTATTGAGCTAATTTTTATGACAAATTTGTGTGTTACGACCTTAACATGTTTGTTCATCAAATGAAGAAACAAAATAAAGTTAGTATATATTATAATAATTTTAAATAAATTGGATGAAATTAGAACGTTTTTAACAAATTAAAAAAAATATTTTGATATATAATTTTATTTTATGGTTTAATAAATAAACAAACTTGAAATGCATTTTTGAAATTTTTTATTTATCCATTTAAGTAATTTTTCTTCTTTTAATATAAAAGTTAATCGTTTATCTATTAAAATGAACGGTATTTAGCACTATTTTAATGATAATATAAGTATTTTATACACTCTAAAATAGTAAAATTGTTTGGCATTTTATAAAAGAAACCTTCGAATTTATTGGATTTCAGTCTTCGAATGCCATTTTGGATAAAACACCCCTTCAGTTTTTCTTATTAAATATAAGCTCAACTTTTGTTCGCCTTTCTAACTACTGGTCTCCTTTTCCTCGGCGAGCTCTCTTTTCCTCCTGCTGCGTCACGATCCCGATCGAACTCGCGGAAGCCCTAAACTCGGAGGCAGGTGCATCATTTTGATTCCTCTTCGGTGTTCTTTTCGATCTTGAAAACTTCAGATCGAGTTATCTTTCACTGCCCGTCATCTCTTTTCGGCTGTTTTTTTTTTTGTTTCTTTGATTTGGATTCGTTAGATGGGGATTGAATTCAACGAATTGATCGATCGAAGAGAGAGACCTCTCAGCTCTTGTTCTAGTGTTGTGGTTTTTGTTGTTTGAGATTCTAAGCTTCGATTTGATAGCAGGAATTTCGACGATGTTTAGTAGGCTTTTGGGAAAGCCCAAAGAGCAAACCAGCGCCTTGGCAACTATCGAGAAATTATATGAGGTACTTCGATCTTCCCATTTTGTTTCCCGTTTCTTGACTACGAATCGTAAGCTAAAACTTGATTGGTTGGACTTCGTGGATTGTGAAGCTTTTTTAGATACATGATGTGGAAGCCTAACTTCAACCTGTTCATGAAAAGAAAACAGTTCTTCTTTGCCTAATAGCGTGGTTTAATCTGTGAATAGTATGCATAAGAGCATGAACACATGTTTTGGGCCACAAATTTAGGGTTTTTTTTTGTTGTTGTTGTCAGATTATCAGTGGATGATACATTTCTAATCATCACTTTATATGTTTCAGACACTTGAAATGCTCGAGAAAAAGGAGAAAGTTCTCCTTAAGAAGTCTGATGCTGAGATCGAAAAGGCTAAACAATTCACCAAATCTAAAAACAAAAGAGGTGAGATTTATCATCTGGCAGTACAAGCTTATGGTTCACTCTTTTGTCCATGACACAATATGTTTTTCAACGAAGGCGATCTATCCAAAATACAAATTGTTCTATCACAAATTATTTATCCCGTGTAAGTATTAGTTTGTGTGCATTGCTCATACTTATGCTCCGACATACGCTTGTCATATCATTTAAGGTTATAATATTGTCTTGCTAATTAGATAGTGTAGATTGCTTTGGGTTGTATTTTTACCTTTTTTGGTCGTTTTCTTAGTATGATAAGTTTCTTTTTATCTATAATAATGGATATCTGAACTTGTTCATTTGACGTACTATATGCTCTTTTTGATTGTTCAATTTTGAACATTTGAAAGTGGAATATACTTCTCCATTAAGTTGTTACAGTGTTCCCCTAGTGTTCATAAGAATAAACTTGAGTTGTGAACTTATTGGGAACTAAAAGAATAGAGAGTGGACAGAGATTTCCTACATGATCTTGAGAAATATAACAATATACATGAAAAATCATCTTTCCCTAAAAATGTTTTTCTTGGATTCATTTGAATAGAACAATTGCTATTGCTAACTGAAGATGGCTGGTTGTTAGGTCTATTCAACTCTTTGGCTGTTTTTTTAGAGAAAACCAACCAAATCATATGATTTTCACCCAAAAATTGTACGTTAACTACCTTACCAATATATATGTATGTATACAAACATATATTGGTTCTATCAAAGTGCTAAATTTTCTCGACAAGAATCTTCACCTAAGGTGATTTATGTAGCTCATGTAACTCTTCACAATCAGATATATATAGTCGTTCTTTACATTTATACTTTTTTACTTTGAATTTGATTGCTCCAGGAGTACATATTAATAATCTTATAGCATATTTAGATTGTTTACATCTTTAAATGAGAAGTAGAATTTTATGCCATTTGGTAAACCATTGTATCCGAACTAAGAGAATATGCTTACTCTATTCCATGTGGCTTTAGTCAAACGACACACTGGATACCAATGGCATAATCAATTGTTTCTATGATTCATGTTCATTTTTACCTTTCATAAAATCAATACTTCTATCTTTTTCAAATTTGTTTATCATGTGTACGCATTGATATCAATGTTCTGTTATAGAAACATTCTCTAATCAATTTGCTAGGTTTTAACAATCTGAAAAATTGTGTTTTCTTCGCTATTAGCTGCTATACAATGCTTGAAGAGGAAGAGACTTTATGAGCAACAAATTGAGCAGCTTGGAAACTTCCAGCTGAGAATTCATGATCAGGTTATGATCTAAATTAGGACTTCTCAATTTTTTGCTTTATTCTTGTGACTTCCTTATGTAAACATCATATTAATCTTGTATTTATGCCCTTATGTGTAATCCAGATTATACTGTTGGAAGGTGCAAAAGCTACGACGGAGACCGTCGATGCATTAAGAACAGGAGCATCGGCAATGAAGGCAATGCAAAAAGCTGTGTGAGTAGATAAAACTCAATTGCATAATAGTATTTTCTGTTCTAAATGAACTAATATTCTTCCATATCAATCTAGAGTAAGTCTATGAATAAAAATTAATTTATTACTGATGCTTGACATTTAAAATTGATTAATTACATGTGTCCCATATTACTGATTTTTATTTGCTCTTTTATTATGTAAATTACTAATAATTTCCATGCTTCCTTTACCACTCAATTTGTAATAGAAATATCGATGAATATGGCTGCTTCACTTTGTTTTATACAGTAACATCGATGATGTTGACAAGACAATGGACGAGATCAACGAGCAGACGGAGAACATGAAACAAATCCAGGAAGCATTAGCCACTCCGATCGGATCTGCAGCTGATTTTGACGAAGTATACCTTCACTCCATGTTGTCTTTTGCCGCTCCATTTTGGTTTGTTCTTACTGCAAATCGAACTTTGTTTGTCAGGACGAGTTGGAAGCAGAACTGGAGGAGTTGGAGGGAGCTGAGTTGGAGGAACAGCTTCTTCAGCCAGCCGCAGCTGCTCCGGTTGCTCCGGTGCATGCTCCTGCTGGTAGACTACCGACTCGCCCTACTCCCCAGAAAAATACTGCCGAAGAAGATGAACTTGCAGCATTGCAAGCTGAGATGGCACTGTAGTCAGCTACCATGAATCTTTGTGATATGTTCCATGTAGTAGATTAGGAACAACTTTAACGATGTTGCGACTAAACTGATTGTTGTACTAATAAAGTCGATATTCTATAATTGGGAGTGCCTTGAGTTGGAAATTTCTGTTGGGTTTATAATGTTCATCATGTATTTCTTGAAGGCAAACTCATTGTTGATCAATAGTGTTACTAACAATTCTTATTTCAACAAAACCAGAGTTCATTTCACTACAAATCTTGTTCATTTCATTGTTGACTGCACGAAGACCACGATGTCACCGGTCAGACGAAGGGTTGCCATTGGTGAGCTCTGGCCAACTGCGAAGAAAAAAAAGGCCATTAGAGGTTGGACAGAGAGGTCACCGTACAAGCACTCCGACGATCAAGTTAGGTCATCGGAAGAGAGACAATACAAATGGAAGAGAGTTGCGAAGAAAGATTATTTACCCGTGGAGGAGGAGGACCTCTTATATAAACATCTCTGGCAACCTTCACTCTGCAAAGGTGCCCTTTCATATTAATACTCGTATCTTATTATGTGACATCTTTGTGTCAGAGAGAATATGCCGTCATAATCTCTATCATGCGTCACAACACTATGGTATGTCACATCCCATTTAATCATATCGGACTTTTGAGCTGCCTTTCTATCTTGTCGTGATAATAAACCTACTCATGAGTCACGTCGCGTATCATTGATCATTACAATCCAATTAAATTACATCCTATGCAAGATCCGTTGCAGGTTACTGTCTACGTGGTTCGTGAGTCCGATAGGTCACTTTGCTGATAAGTCACATAACCCGCTCTAGGGAGGTAGGTTTTGTCAGATAACTGACCTTCAAAGTGTGAGCATCTGATCGGCCGATGACTGGCTCGGCCACTTCGATCGTACGAATTTACCAACCAGACAGATGAACTAGCTGTAGCTTATGCTAACTCATTCATATACATGCTATGTGAGACGGTTACCGAGTTGATTATCAAAAGCTATAGTCGATCGGCCTATCGGCTATCTCAACATTCGCCTTGTCATTGACCCTCTAAGTCCGTGACTCCATCTCAACTGTCCTATGACTTACCAGCTAACTTGGGGCCTACCATCCGACTAGATTAGTCATTATGAAATTAAGAAAGAGGCTTAAAATTAAGAATACTGTCTTATGCTATTTATAATCTCATATTTTCAAACCCTAACGAGTTAGTGGATATTAGATTGTGGACGTTAGAGAGAGGATATTTGAGGGTGACAATATATAGTCATAAATGTTGACCTTCGATCTACTTAATTTATCATTTAGAGATATTTATAAATTAATATTTATTATATATTTTATAACACAAGCCGAGTACTATAAAAATAAAGCGAAGGAAAAAAAAACTAACTTCAAGCCTTTTATTGTTTTTTTATAATTTAATTGACTATTAATTAAAAAATAAAATGGTTTTAAATTTATAGATAAGTTTTATTGTTGCGTGTTAAAAAATAATAATCATATATAAAAGCTTCTTTTACAAGTTAAAAAAAATAATCATATAATCAGTTTAAAAATACAAATATATATATATATATATATATAAATAGAGAATTGTTAAAATACGGACTTAATTTATCCGGACGGTGCGGACTGCCCTCGTGGCATATCCACATCATATTTATTTTATTAACCCATTCTTCCCTCGAGAAAAACGTTGGGAACGATGGAACGTCGGCGAACCTGCTGGTGTACCTCACCACCGTCTTCCACATGAACAACGTCGCGGCGGCCACCCTCGTCACCGTATTCATGGGCACCACCAATCTTTCGCCGCTCGTCGGGGCCTTCCTCTCCGACACCTACTTCGGCCGATATGCTACCTTGGTTATTCTGACGCTCACTGCCGCCGTCCCGGAGCTGCACCTCGCTCGCTGTCATGGAGGCGGCGAGGCCTGCGAAGGGCCGCCGACGGCCCGTGCCGAGGCCGAGCGTCCCACACGAGCAGTTCCGCCAACTTTCGTGCCGGCTGCTACGTCTACTCGTCCCTCCTTCCCCCTCCTTTCGACGACTTGTCCTGCCGTCGCCTCGCCCTCTCCGACCATCACCTAGCCGCCGGCTTCATCGACGGCTCCGTCCGCCTCTATGACGTTCCCTCCAGCAGTGGCGTAGCCAGGATAATCGATCAGGAGGGGCGATTTTCCACAGAGAGAAATAATTTTTGAAAATTTCAAACTTTAGTATAAATTGGTCAACATCAAAACTTAGACACGAGACATCAAATATATACAGGACCTAACTTAACTCAATTAATCGACATCAAAACTATCCGGGATACTTATATAAATTTGATTTGACCATAATTTAATCAAATCAACTCCAAATCATTTCCGATTTGAACCAATATAATATGATACAAGGCATCAAATATACATAGGGTCTAACTTAATTTGGTTGATCAACATCAAAACTATATGGGATATTTATATAAATTTGATTTGACCAAATCAATTTCAAATCAATCTCGGTTTGAACCAATATAATCCTTATCTTGGCAACTATCTGTTAGATTTATTTTAAACCCGATCCAATTTTAATTTAGTATTTTCACTTCATATTCTATGATTTAGTTCGTTCGTTTATTATTATTTATTTTATTTTTAAAATTCAATATTTAACATTCAAAATCAAGATATTTTCTCGTAAAAATTATACCAATGAATAGTTTAGGTCATAAACTTTTCAAATATATAATTAATTTTAATTTTCGGACACGATTCAGTTAAAATGCTTTTATATATATATATATATATATATATATATATATATATATATATATATATATATATATATATATATATATATATATATATATATATATATATATATAGTCAGGGGTGCGCGCACCCCCTGCTCCAAATGTGGCTACGCCAATGCCTCCGGGCGTCTCCTCGCCACCTTCCTAGCTTGCAGACCCCCACCGCGACCGTCTCGGTCGCTTCTCCCAGGCAATCTCTGGACTCGTCCTGCTCGACGACCGGCTCGGCTTTGCCTCCCAAAACGGAGACGTCCACGTGGCCGAACTCGGTTCCTCCGAAGCTCCCCCCAGGCGGGCGGCCGACGGAAACCTCGTGCTGGACGACACGATGGTGGATTCCGCGGGGAACGCGAGGTGGTGGGTGGGCCTCTTCGCCGGTGCGCCCGGGCACTCGTGGACGGCACGAAGGCAGTCTGCACAGTTCTGGAAAAATCACTCCGTGCATTCTGGAATGCACGGTTCGAACCATTTCTCGTCGAAGAAGGGCATCAGGCGGACTTCTCGTCGAAGTAACGTGCAAGTTTAATTTGCACGTAACTTTCCAAAAAAAAATTATGATGCGGATAGCCACGAGGGCAGTCCGCACAGATCCGGAAAAATCAGTCCGTATTTTAACAAGTATATATATATATATATATATATATATATATATATATATATATATATATATATATATATATCGTGGCAGTCCGCACAGATCCGGAAAAATCAGTCCGTATTTTAACAAGTATATATATATATATATATATATATATATATATATATATATATATATATATATATATATATATATATAACGCCATTTTCAGTTCCGTATTTCCGCATTTTCAGTTCCGTATTTCCGCAACCATTTTCATATATACATATATATATATATATATATATATATATATATATATATATATATATATATATATATATATATATATATATATATATATATATATATATAAAAGCGAGAGAGCGCCGCCATTTTCATTTCTTGCTTCCTTATTTTTCGCCCCGTGAAGAGCGAGTGAGGTTTTCTCTTGCGGAGATATGGAATTCTATCATCTTCCTGCTCCACTGCCACCGATGATGGTTCGCTATGCTCCTCCTCGTCTTTTACCTTCTGCACCGCCCCATAAGCCACCTTTGATGTGCCGGTGGGTTCCTCCTCCAGCCGGCGAAATTTCTATCAACTGCGACGCCTCCGTCCGCGACGATCGAATCGGCCTCGGATGCATCGGTCGCAGCCACATGGGAGCAGTGCTGTTCGCTGTCGCCGCAGCGCGTAGAAACAGAACCCACAATTCCGTGGTCTACCATGAATTGGAAGCCATTCTTAGAGGGCTACAAGAAGCCTTCGTCAGAGACTTCTCGGCCGTCAGGGTTTTCTCCGACTCATTGCTATCGGTGCAGATCCTGAACGGGGACAGAGAAGCCGACAGTTCGTGCGACCACCTGATTGTCCAGATCGCCGCCGCGGTCTCCATGCTTCGATCCGTCTCCTTCTCCTTCACCTACCGAGAAGCCAACTCGCCGGCGGATTTCCTTTCGAAGCACTGCCACCCCGACGACGAGGAATGGGTCTCCGACGACAGCATGGCCGGCGACTACCCTGAAGAATTCCAGTATTTGCTCTGCATCGACGCATTCGGCATTTTCAACCTGAGACATCCCAAGTAGGAGATTGAAACATGAAAACATGAACGAAAACATGAACGTTCAGAAAGATTGAAACATTGTATGTGGAGAATTTCTCCGTGTAACAGCCCATCTGAGGCTGAAGCATTCTGTGTCAGTGTGGTTTAAAAATTTGTTCGTGGAGAATTTCTCCTTTCCTTGAATATATTTTTCTTTATATTTTTTAATATTTAGTGGAATAATTGTTGATGATTACCAATTGTTATTGATTCTCAAACAATCCGGTTTTGAAACAGTGAATAAGAAATGAGTTTGTTTGATTGGATAATCAAATCAAATTAAATTAGTCTAAAATGAATTCCAATTAAGTATATTTGATTATTATACAGGTTATTTTGCTGAATGGCTATGGGCACACGACAGCATCGATCCGTGACCTAAGGTGCACTCCCACGTAGAAGTCAAGCCCTCATGCTACACACTTAGTGTATTTTTTTTAAAAAAAATTCACTTCCTAAACCTAAAATAATATCTTAAATTCTAAATCTTAATTCTTAGATCCTTAAGATCTAAATCTTACTTTTTTTAAAAACAATTACACTAGATGGGAAACACAAAATGTACCACATACCACAATCATCATTGAGTGCGTACCCATGGTGCGCGACTGAGAGGGCATAGCCACGTGGGAGATTTTGAGGCCCACAACACGTGGCTCAAGCTCTCCCAGGCGAGCACCTCAGGTGTACACTTCTGGGGTGCAAAATAATACATAGGATATTGTTATACTGCACACGGAGTGTTCACGAATGAAAGCACCAGCTCACGTGGCAGGGCGAGTTGACTCTTTTGGCAACTGCCCGTCAATGATGAGAAACGGGATCCTATGTCCCGAGATTTTCTCTATCCTCATATTTTAATTCGTTGACGATGATCGACGAGTCCTTCGATCACCAATCGAACATCATTAATAATCTCTGATCGTCGTCCCGAATCAAATGATATCCCGGGAGAACAGTGAATCGGTCGAGATCGTCGTAATTACGATCTTGTCGGATTCGACGGTGAATCCGACGAGATCGCATTTGCGACGATCCCCGACGGGTTCACTGTACCCCCTAGGGTATAGTTTTGTTCGGGACGGTAGCCGGAGGCCGCCGGTGGTATCCGAATCTGATCGACAATTAGAGGACTCGCCGGCCATCACCGGTGAGTTGGGACATGAGGACAGAGAGAATTTCGGGACAGAGGATTTGTTCTCCAATGATGATGGTAAGATTCATTATTAACATAAAAGAGATAAACTACGAAAATTATTAGTCGGGATGTTATGATTAATGTTTAAGAAAGATGCATGGATACATTAATTTTATCAGATTTGGACTCCTAGATCTCATGATGATAATATCCACGTATTAACTATCAGTCCATCTTGTAGGAACAATTGTCTCTCAATCATGCACACAAGGTGCGCAAACCCAATGTACGCACACAATTGATAACCTATCGACTGAGAGGCCTCCTAATCAATTGAGAGCGCAATCGATCGCCTAGCGTCGCCCCGTTTGATCCAACCCAATTTATAATTTAGGAGGGAAAGGTAAACTCTAGAGGAAGAACGACTGAATTTCAACCGGAATACCGTCGTAATCCACTATAATCGATCGCCACAGCCGCGATCCTCTCCTCAATCGATTGAGTAATTGATTTCTTACCTTGAATCAATTGACCCACCTCTCAATTGATCGAGATGCCTCTTAATGGTTTGATCAATCGAGACGGACACACAGGGAGCAATCCACAGCATATATATATATATATATATATATATATATATATATATATATATATATATATATATATATATATAGCGAGAGAGAGAGAGTTCTGTTCTCCTGCGGACCGCATGCGGACGATCGATCAGGGACTTCCCTGATCGGTCACGCACGGCGCTGCGCTACCGGACACCATCGGCGGCCTTCGACTGTCGCCCCCGAACAAAACTATAACCCAGGGGGTGAGCGATGAATCCTAGGGGGTACGGTGAACCCGTCGAGTATGCGGTGAACCCGTCGGGGACGCTCCCGAGCTCCGGTGGCCGATCAGGCAATGGCCTGATCGGTCACCATGACCCATCAGGCGTGGTCGCACACGCGGTCCGTAGGAGAACAAATCCGTATATATATATATATATATATATATATATATATATATATATATATATATATATATATATATATATATATATATATATATATATATATAATTGTTGTTGTTTTTTGACATTTAAATAACTTGAATAATTAATTACACTCTGGGAATATATATAATATAATTTTTGACCCGATCCGATCGCCCTTCTCTAGTTGGGTGAAGGCCAACCTCATGGAAAAGAATCTAAAGGAGGAGCTAGGTACGAATCACACTGATGGTTCGAGGATAGTGGAGATCCCTACGCTTGTCTCCCTCCCCTGCGCTCAATGCCAGCCAACCCTACACGGCGATTTCATCTTCTTCACAGAGCAGATGTAGATTTGATTGGGTAAGTTGCACTTTGAATTAGTCTTAATTGTGGATTGATTACATATTGTGATGGACCTAGGAAGTAAAGAATCGAGGTGGTGATTGATGCTTGTTGATGAATATGTTAGAACTTGGGTTTTCTCCTAACCACATGAATTCTAGAAACAAAGTAAGAATTCGAAAGAGAAAAACACAAGACATATAAACACGGATCTATTGTTTCATCGAATCATGACATAACAAAACATAAGATATAAACTGAATGACAAAGAACCTGATTGAAGAGCCATCGTCCTTTGTCGTAGCGTCGTCGGCTTGATCCCTGTGGAAGAAGATGCAGCGGAAGAAAGAAGGAGAATCTTCCAAGAGGCTTAGGTTTGACGGCGCCGTAAAGTTTCTTGTCAATGGGGAACAAGAAACTAGGTCATAAAGATTACCTAAACCTTGGGGACCTCTCCTTTATATAGCAATCTAATCTGTTATCAGCCCATAGATAATAATAGATTGATCTAAAGGGTTCTATATATTGAACCCGCATCTAATAATCCGAAACCCAATAAACATAAGTTAGATCACTTTAATGGCTCAGATTGTATTTACTTGTGCAACTTACAAATAAGCCCACCTAATAGAGATAATAATAATATCCAACAATCTCCCACTTGGGCTATATGTGAGTTGTATAGTAAATACAAGCAAAACTTTAGTTGATATCAAACTTTATGGGTACAAGATACCCCTATAAACAATCTGGTCCATTAACTTCATTGGTATAGGAATAAAGAGGTCATAGCTACTGTATATGATCGTAACAAGCCCCAACAGTAATTACAATACCAATGTCATTAACGACATAGATCAAGATGCGGATGTATAGAGTTGAAATTACATGAAATGTGATCAGTACATGTTAATTTCCCACTGGTCCAAAGCGACTCAAAAGAGTCTGATCATATTTGCAAACACCTTATGCTAAACTGCAACAGCAAATCATGATCCAAACTTTATGATTCCAAAAGGAATCTATATCATATTTACAAACATCAAATGCTAAACAGCAGTAGTAAATCATAATATCATATTCAGAGCGTCAAACAAACATACGAATTCCCATTATTATTTTGAACTTTAGGTACGTACAATAATCAAAATAAAAATTGTTTGTCTTTGTTAACATAGAACAATAAAATAAATACAGACTCTCACTAGATGAGTTCTTCTTCCATAAGAAGAACTCCCATATCCACAACATGCGCATGAAACGCCTTGGGCACCAAGCCTTTGGTAAGTGGACCAGCCAACATGGAATCTGTGCTGATGTGCTCTACCATGATCTGATGACTCTGAACTCTCTCTTTAACCGCTAGAAACTTAATGTCGATGTGCTTGGACTTCAACGAATTGCGGTTGTTCTTGGCATAAAGTTCTGCAGCTTTATTATCACAGTAGATCCCCAGTGGCCTGTCAATGCCATCAACGATATGCAATGCTGTGATGAAGTTCCACAGCCAAATCCCGTGATTGGATGCTTCATAGTATGCTACCAATTCTGCTTCCATAGTAGAAGTAGTTACTAGCGTCTGGATGCTTCATAGTATGCTACCAATTCTGCTTCCATAGTAGAAGTAGTTACTAGCGTCTGCTTGACGCTCTTCCAAGATATAGCCCCTCCAGCAAGCATGAAGATATAGCCTGAAGTGGACCTCCAGCTATCTAAGCATCCAGCAAAATCGGAGTCTGAATAACCAATCATCTCTAGATGATCTGACCTCCGATATGTGAGCATGTGTCTGCTTTCCAGTGCGCCGGTCCTGGGTTATTAACATATCTGCCTAACATCTCAACTACAAATGCTATATCTGGTCGTGTGCAAACTTGTGCATACATGAGACTTACCACTGCTGATGCATATGGGAATTGTTCCATCTCCTTTATTTCAAGTTCAAGTCGTGAACACTGCTACAAACTGAACTTGTCACCTCTTGACACAAGTGTGTCACCAGGTGTATAATTCTGCATGCCATACCTTATAAGCACCTTCTCAATATAAGCTTGTTGTGAAAGTCCAAGAATGCCTCTTGATCGATCACGACAGAACTGAATGCCTAGAACAAAAGATGCTTCACCTAGATCTTTCATTTCAAATTTACCAGATAGAAATGACTTGGTTTCATGCAGTAGACTCTTATTATTGCTCGCAAGCAATATATCATCCACGTACAAAACAAGTATAACAAATTTGCCCCCACTGAACTTGACATATATGCACTGATCAACGGGGTTCTCTCTAAATCCAAATGAGGTAGCCACTTGATCAAATTTCCGGTACCATTGACGGGATGTCTGCTTTAAACCATAAATGGACTTCTTTAATCTACATACTAGGTGCTTTGAGTCCGAGGACTCAAAGTTCTCCGGTTGCACCATATATATAGACTCCTCTATGTCTCCATTGAGGAATGCAGTCTTTACGTCCATTTGATGTAGCTCCAAATCAAAATGAGCTACAAGTGCCATGATTACCCTAAGGGAGTCTTTTGTCGACACAGGTGAGAAAGTCTCCTTATAATCAATGTTTACCTTTTGAGTGAATCCCTTGGCAACAAGACGAGCCTTATACCTTTTGATATTGCCCTTCGAATCTCGTTTGGTTTTAAATATCCATTTATAACCAACGGGCTTCGAACCTTCAGGCAATTCGACAAGTTCCCAAACGTCATTGTCTGCCATAGACTTCAACTCTTCTTGCATGGCGTTAATCCACCTTTCAGGGTTAGAGCATTGTTTGACTTCTTGGAAAGATGTAGGATCAATTTCCAACCCTATATCAAACTCATGCTCTTGGAGATAAACATAATCACGAGAATTCGTGCTTCTCCGTTCCCTTGTGGATCGTCTTAAGGGCACTTGTGTTTGAGGTGGTCGAGGTATTTGCTCATCAATATGAGGCAATACTTCAATTTCAGTGGTAGGCTCCTCCAATTTCATTGGAGATGTCATGGGAATATCTTGGTTTACTACGCTCACTGGATGTGCAATATCCATAATGTGTGGTATGGTAACCATATCACTACTGATTGCACTAGTAGTGACCATAAGAGGATTGCCAACGCTTTCCTCAAAAGATACTTCCCTGATTTTATCGCTCCCACCGTCCTCAATAAACTTGGCGTTTCCCGTTTCGAAGAAGGATCTATTAGATGGATCATAAAATTTATACCCCTTTGATCTCTCAGAGTAACCTACAAAATTGCAGCTAACAGTTCTCGAGTCCAGTTTCTTTTCATTAGGCTTGTAAGGCCTAGCATCAGTTGGATAACCCCAGACGTGTAAATGCCTAATGCTAGGCTTTCTACCCGTCCACATCTCGAATGGGATTTTAGTTACTGTTTTACTAGGTACTCTATTGAGAAGGTAAACTGCAGTCTTGAGTGCCTCACCCCACAAAGACTCCGGTAGAGAAGTGAAAGCCATCATACTTCTCACCATGTCTTTTAGGGTTCGATTGCGACGCTCAGCTACACCATTCTGACTGGGTGTACCAGGCATGGTATACTGAGGCACAATCCCACACTCAGCAAGGTAATTTGCAAAAGGTCCTGGACGTTGTTCACCTGATCCATCATATCGACCGTAATATTCTCCTCCATGGTTGGATCGGACGACTTTAATTTTCTTACCTAGTTGAAGTTCAACTTCGACTTTGAAAATTTTGAACATGTCCAAAGATTGCAACTTCTCATGAATAAGGTACAAATAGCCAAATCTAGAATAGTCGTCTATGAAGCTAATAAAATATGTATGTCCATTCCAAGATGCCTTAGGAAATGGTCCACAAATGTCCGTATGTATTAGCTCCAAAACGTCACCACAACGGCTAGCCCCTTTGTTCATTTTGTTAGTTGTCTTCCCCTTAACATACTCTATGCAGACATCAAAGTATGACATGTTAAGGGAATCAAGAATTCCATGTGACATTAATCTTTCTAGGCGTTGTTTGGATATATGTCCTAAACGCCTATGCCACAACATAGAAGAATTCTCGTTGGTCAATTTACGTTTCGTACCTTCACTATGCATTATCACGTTGTCAGTCGTAGAAGTAAAGGTGTTTAATTTATAAAACTTATCAACCAAGGAACCATTCCCAATCAAAATTGAATTATAGAAAATACTAAACATTTCATTTCCAAATGAACAAGAATAACCTGATTTGTCCAAACAAGAAATTGAAATTAAGTTTCGTCTGAAAGACGGTACAATGAATGTATTCTCCAAATCCAAATAAACATCAGTTCCTAAATAAAGCCTAAAAACACCAATAGCCTCTACTGCAGCCTTTTTTTTTCCGTTCCACGTATAGATGTATCTTTCACCATCAAGTGGAAGTCGGCTCCTGAGACAACCCTGCATAGTGACACTTATGTGAGTAGTAGCACCAGTATCTATCCACCAGGTGTCAATGGGTACAATAGCTAAATTGACTTCTGAACTAACAATGTTAAGAAGTTTACCCTTCTTTACACGCCAGTTGGCGTACTTGAGGCAGTCTTTCTTCATATGACCTTTCTTCTTGCAAAAGTAACAAGTGGATTCCTTATCCTGCTTCTTTCGCTCCTTATGGTCATTGCCTCCAGAATCTGCAGTTTGCTTTCCCTTACCTTTGTTATTGATCCTCTTTCGCTTCTTGCTCGCATTTTGAGAACCAGATGCTAAGTGAGCACTTTCAGATGTCTCAATCTTTAGTCTCCCCTCCTCTTGCACACATTGAGCAATAAGCTCATTCAATGTCCACTTTTCCTTTTGAGTATTATACGATATCTTAAAAGGAGTGAACCATGCAGGCAGAGACATCAAGACGAAATGCACTAACATACTCTTAGACATATCGAGTTTTAGTGCTTTTAGACTTGTCGCTATATTAGACATCTCCATAATGTACTCCCTTACGTTTCCTTTACCACTATACCGCATGGTCACCAACTTCGTAAGAAGTGTGGTAGTCTCGACCTTTTCATTTGAGGTAAATCGGTCTGCTAGTTGGTTAAGGAAACTCCTAGCCTCTTCACTCTCTGTTATTGAGCCCTTTATTTGTGCCGGTATGGAAAGCTTCATGATGCTTAGACTCATGCGATTTGATCTCTCCCACAATTGAAATTCAGCCCTCTGCTCTATAGTGCTAGCACTGGTCAAAGGTGCGGGACGATCATTCCTTAATGCATAGTCCAAGTCCATGCAGCCTAAGACTACGATCACGTATTCTTTCCATTCAGTAAAATTCGAACCAGTTAATGTTGGGATGTTATTAATGTTGGCAGTTACAGATTGCACTGAAATAAAAAAAAGTTATTTAAGCTCACGATTTAATTAAAGCCAAGAACATATATATAATAAAATTATACAAATAAATAAAATTTTAAATGCATTTAAATGGGCTCCTTATGAGATACCAAATACAACATTGTATTTTAGTGTAGATTAAAATATAACTTGTTAGCAGTACTCTATGATATAACTCAACCTTTAATTGGCCACACAATGTGCCTTCCTTTGGGCCGACCCATTGTGCGCATAATATGACACATTATATGAGTTATATATTGGTCTATAGCTTACAACAACTTTAATCTGCCACGCAATATGTCTTCCTTTGGGCCGACATATTTTGTGCATGATCAGAACAAAATAAATTATGTTCAATAATTGTAAACTATCTTGAACATATATCTGACATAAAAGTAACCTTCCTTTGGGCCGATCACTTTTAGCATAGATATACGTCTACCAACACAAAATACACTAAACCGACCTAAGGTGCTTCCTTTAGGCCGACACAATAGTTCAATTTAGTAGCACGTTGTGTAGATAGACCCAAGAAAATTCTAGATATTTAATCGAACAGATGATTTCTTTATTAGTCTTGACACCTCAAAATTAAGCTCATCAATCGATTGACACTATATGATAATCAAATAGTATGATCCAATTGATTACCTCAATCGATCTAAAAGCTTAATATATACGACTATATCAAATATAGAACCCTCCTTTTAAAAATTAGAGTTTCTTTATGGTTCTATAATTAAATAATATTAAATAATATTATTTAAATCTGGATCATTATGCATTAAAAAAATATTTAATGCTAATCAGAGTATATATATATATATACGTAAATTATTATATACGTATTGATTAAACAGTAGATACATTATAATATATATATATATATATATATATTATAATGTTTACGTATATAATAATTTTATTTTATTTTTTTATTTTATTTTATTGTTTTTTTTTGTTTTTTTTTCATTTACTGTTCACGTGTTTTTTTTTCTTCCGTCGTGAAACCATATCTTTTGAAAAAAAAACATTCATAAAATTTTTTTTAATCAATCTCATTTCTAATTCATCTTATCACAAATTTAAGATGATAATTCTTATCACAACTTTAAGATGATAATTGCTTAAATCAAAATTATTCTATTCATAATTTTAGACTTGATAATCAATTGATTGACCAAGTCAATCGATTAAACCATCACATTTTAACCTAAAATTAGATCAAATATGATAGTTCTTCCGTCGTTTTCATATGTTTCACATAAAATATGAAAAACTTAGAAAACAAGTCTATCCTAGAATTTTCTTTTACATGATTTTCGACGAAAAAAATTGTATTATACTAGGAGCACTTAATCTAGCATACATATAATAAATCGACGAAAACTTTAAACTTTATTGCCATAAAAACGATGAAACAAAAAAAAGGCTCTGATACCAATTGTTAGAACTTGGGTTTTCTCTTAACCACATGAATTCTAGAAACAAAATAAGAATTCGAAAGAGAAAAACACAAGACATATAAACACGGATCTATTGTTTCATCGAATCATGACATAACAAAACATAAGATATAAACTGAATGACAAGAAACTTTACGGCGCCGTCAAACCTAAGCCTCTTGGAAGATTCTCCTTCTTTCTTCCGCTGCATCTTCTTCCACAAGGATCAAGCCGACGACGCTATGACAAAGGACGATGGCATAATTTTAGACTTGATAATCAATTGATTGACCAAGTCAATCGATTAAACCATCACATTTTAACCTAAAATTAGATCAAATACGATAGTTCTTCCGTCGTTTTCATATGTTTCACATAAAATATGAAAAACTTAGAAAATAAGTCTATCCTAGAATTTTCTTTTACATGATTTTCGACGAAAAAATTTGTATTATACTAGGAGCACTTAATCTAGCATACATACAATAAATCGACGAAAACTTTAAACTTTATTGCCATAAAAACGATGAAACAAAAAAAAAGGCTCTGATACCAATTGTTAGAACTTGGGTTTTCTCCTAACCACATGAATTTTAGAAACAAAATATGAATTCGAAAGAGAAAAACACAAGACATATAAACACGGATCTATTGTTTCATCGAATCATGACATAACAAAACATAAGATATAAACTGAATGACAAGGAACCTGATTGAAGAGCCATCGTCCTTTGTCGTAGCGTCGTCGACTTGATCCCTGTGGAAGAAGATGCAGCGGAAGAAAGAAGCAGAATCTTCCAAGAGGCTTAGGTTTGACGGCGCCGTAAAGTTTCTTGTCAATGGGGAACAAGAAACTAGGTCATAAAGATTACCTAAACCCTTGGGGACCTCTCCTTTATATAGCAATCCAATCTGTTATCAGCCCATAGATAATAACAGATTGGTCTAAAGGGTTCTATACATTGAACCCGCATCCAATAATCCGAAACCCAATAAACATAAGTTAGATCACTTTAATGGCTCAGATTGTATTTACTTGTGCAACTTACAAATAAGCCCACCTAATAGAGATAATAATAATATCCAACAGAATATAGATGATAATCAAATCAAGAATTGATAAGCATAATAATATGTTTAGTTAATGATGATGAAACGGTGTTGGATTAATGGGGATGGTTAATTAGGTTGTGTTATATGGCATGCTTCTTTTGGTGTAGCAATGCTCCTACTAAGATGTTATAGTTTGGGGTTTATTCTAGTTTGGTTGGGGCGGTTTCTGAAAACAACGAATTAGGCCTAATCCTAAATGTTTGGAGTTGGAGTTGGAAGTTAATCATTAATTGGGGTCACTTAATGATTACTGTAATGAGAATTATTCTAACTAGGTCTGTAGTGATATTTAGCCAATTAATTGTATAAGTAGCTAAGTAATTATGCCTATGATACATGACATTGATTGACTTACATACGATATTTGGACGAGGGATTCTATTCGTTACGAGCGCACTACATCGAAGGTGAGTACTTTTTACTTGATTCCTGTAGATTTGTTTACCTTAAATTGTTTTATTATCTGAGTAGGTTGCTTTACCTTAAATCTATTTGCCTTGTCTTTCCTGCTTGATAATTATTCTTGCTTGACCTTTGAATAGTAATTCAAATTGTTCAATTATACAGTCTCATCTCTTGGCTTCTGATCTAAAGAGTACCGCTTGTACGCGTGTACTATAGAACTATCATTTGACCTATCTAGGGTTTGATTGACATTAGATAAATCCTACCCAGTAAATTAGTGCTTGTTTATTTACTTTGGTGTTATTTGAGTTTTCGTATCGTATTGATGCATGATTTTGGTTTGATTGAGGTTGTGCATATTAGTGACATGCATCATAACATTGTTTGTAGGCCGACGACCATTGACTCTCTTGTGGTTGAGATGAGTCGTCGGATATATTTTCTTATTGTGCCACACTCAGTTGGAGTTGTGTGCAAATAGTTGATATTCCCCAGGTGTTTGGAGTCCCCACAGGTGCTTTGGAGTTTTGATAGCCACAGTGCTTCGGTTTTTCATTCAGGGCCATAGATATTGTAGTGTATTTGCATAGCCACAAGTGCTTGGCGCTGGTATCTTGTCCACTCAATCTACTCAATGTAGCGGTGGTTGGTGTATGTACAACACAGGTCATGACATCATACACATTTATGCATTGTGTATTTACTTGTGTTTGCTACACTTGTTTGAGCTATGATTGTTGCATTTGATTGACATGCATATACGGTTATGAATTGCATTTATTATATGATCTGAATATGTTTGGCAATATTAGCAGTTTATTGAGATATTAGAGGGATTTTTGATCTTGCCCCTACGTGTTACATGATTTTCAGATATGTGTTGTTCGTATATATACATTTAATTTATGCTCTTTATTTCAGAGACTGTATACCTTTGTTTTCTATATGTTTGTTTTATCCTTTCATTACACTATGCATTTATCTATTCTTATATCCGCAGAGTTTTGCCCGGAACTCACCACCGTTTGATTTCATTTTTTATTTCAGGAAGTTGATAGCGGTGTCTTGTGCTGCCAGAAAAAGATCCAGTTGTCAGTCTTCCCATTTGAGTAATATCTTTATTTGTCTTCGTATTTTCGTAACATTCTATCGTATCAGTGTCATTTTGGTTTTGTTGTCATTTCAGGTGATATTTGACTTTTCTTTAGACGTGTATTTATTTACTTCAATTGAATTTTGATTTGCTACGCTTAGATATGAAGATTTATTTATTATGTTTATTATTTGTCAGTTATACTATTTAACTGTGTGGTTGTGATTGTGTGAATGCCAACCGAGTGTGATTGTGCTATTAATTATATGTGGAGATATATATGTATTAAGTTTTAGATTGTCTACCGTACAGGGGACATGTTGCTCGATTTTTGAGTCAGCATGAGCCTCTGGGGGTGTGACAATTTTGTGGTATCAGAGCGTATGTTACGATGCCTACATATATTCGTGTTTTATAGATTTTTTCGAGTTTTATCTGATACCAATTTAGTGGTATTAGAGCATAGGTTATGATTCCTACCTATTTTCGTGTTTTACATATTTTTTGAGTTTTATCTGTTACCAATTTAGCAGTATCAGAGCGTAGATTACAATGCCTGCCTATGTTTATGTTTTTGGGATTTTTAGATTTTATCTGATATCAATTTAGTGGTATCAAAGCGTTGGTTTACGAGTGGAATCTAGGAGTTTCTTTTTAGATTTTTGTAGAATCTATCTAATACCAATTTAGTGGTTACTTGGTTCTGGATTTTTGTTGAGTTACTTGGTTTTGGATTTTCGGAGTTTTATGGAGTTATTTTCTTGACTGGGATGTGTTAGGACTTGTGGCAATCGACTTTGCAGGCGACGAGCAAGTAAGTTGGTAAATTTGCTAGTAGTTGTATATTTTAGTAATACTTGTTAAATATTTTAATAGGATGGCTCATGCATAAGGTATTATCCCTTTTGTTGGTATGATAGAGATATTCTATGATGATATATTGTGGATGATGTTACTTGTTCAGGGAAAATGCCGAGTGTGAGTGATGTTTGAAAATAAATTTGAAATTAGAGGATATTGTGAAAATAAATATTGGGAGGCGTTAAATTTTGATTGGTTTGTTGTGGATGACTTTATGGTTGATCAAAAAGTGATCATTTTGATTGATGTTTAAGGATAAATTGGAATTAGTGGATATGGTGGAAAATGGACTAGTGTGATAAATTGTCTTCTAACAGTTTATTAGTGGGTTTATTTGGTGATTTATTTGGATTTTTTGGCAAGTGTGGATGGATAAATAATTTTCTTTTTCAGAGAGTTATTTCGTTAGATTTTGGTTGAAGATACTATGGAGATGGTGGATATCATGAGATCTTATCTGTAGAATAAGTAAATTATTTTATTGGTGGATTATTGATGAATTTATGACGTGATGGTTTGTTAGTTAGAAGTTATCTTTGATTGGTGATTTATAGGTGATAGTGATATGTGATGATTGACTATTAGAGATTTGATATATGCTTGGTGTTAGTGACCTTATAATTGAGCACCTTACGCGTGATTTTGATTAGTTTGAACTGCTATTCTTGATTGTTGGATGAAAATCTCTAGATCAGTAATATTTAGTATAGAGTTTATAATGAGAATCCCTAAGTATAGACAGCTATCATTGTCATGCCTTAGAATTCACAAGGACTTTTGAACTAAATCAAAGGATCGCCTCGGGTCGAGGAACGAATGTTTCGATTCCTCGGACCTAGCAAGCAGTCAAAAGAAACGAAATGATAATATGGGTCCAACAAATACGTAGCTTCCTCTCGTTGTACCATCAGCCTAATCAGTCAGCCACATTTCCTTCGATTAGAGTTGATGGGGGGGACTTGTGATGGGGATAAGCATTCCCGAAGTGGACACTTGGCATGAGGAAGCTACGTGGCAGGGCCGCCGAGCTAGAGACCCGAGGTCAGATCGAGACTATCTCGGGAGAGTGCACTCGAGCCCCTAGGTCAGACCGGCCATCGGGCTCCCGAGACCACCTCGGGAGAGCTGATCAAAGCCCTCGAGGTCAGACCAAGGGTTGGGCTCCTGAGACCGCTTCGGGAGAGCAAATCAAAGCCCCCGAGGTTAGGCCGAGGCTCGGGCTCCCGAGACCACCTTGGGAGAGCAGATGAAAGCCCCCGAGGACGGGTCGAGGGTCGGGCTCCAGAGACCATCTCGATAAAACACAGGAAGGCCTTGAGGTCAGCTAAGGAGGTGAGACTTCGAGACTGCCTCGGGAGAGTGGAGCTCAAAGATCAACCTAGAAGTCAGAATGTCCGACGTCAAGTAATAGTTCCTCTTTCCAGAACAGGATGAGATGTCTATCCAGTAACCGATGATTAGGGATGGAAATAGGCTAGGCGGCCTGTCAGGGGCCTGTGGCCTGGCCTGTGTTTAGCCTGGCCTGGCCTGGCTTGTTTAGAAATAGGATAATATTCAGGCCAGACCCATGCTCAATATAAAGGCTACCAAGTCTGACAGGCTGGCCTGGGTCTGTTATGATTAGATACATATGCATATATTTGTAGGTCTGGCCTGTTTGAAGCCTGTATGATGCAAGGTCTATTTTGAGGCCTGTATGATGCAAGGCCTGTTAAGGTTAGTTTTTTGTCTGTTTAATACTTTGGCTTGTTGGCCTGTATAAAGTGTTTTAATTTATAGGCTTTGTAAATAGGGCGCAGGCCAGACCAGGCTATTGAACAGGCTAGGCTTAGGCCAAGAACAAAGTCTATAACAGGTTATAGGCCAGGTTCAGGCCATTTTGTTACTATACAGACCTGGGCTGTTAAGGCAAAAGTCTAGCCTGGCCTGACATGTTTCCATCCCTACCGATGATTAAGGGTCGTGGTGGAGAACGTGGGGACACGTGTGACTGAAACCTCAGGTATACAAGATGCCTCAGCACCCAGGTAAGGTGGTAAGCTTTCCGAACTTAGAGAAAATCTCTTAATTCCTCGTTGTCCTCCTAAAAGAGTTCAGATTCCTGACTTGAGCGTCGGAGTGGGCTCCATCGGAAAACCTTCCCGTGTGTTCCCATTAACGCTCGTTTTAATCTCGTAGGGCACAAGCATCTTCTCCCCATCACCGTCCTCGTGGGCTGCGCTTTGGTGACTCGCCATCCGCGTCGTTCTCTTCTAGAACATCATTTAACCAAACATCAAAAATAAATAATATTTGGAGCATGATTGCACCAACACTAACTTTGTTTTACAGAAAAGGAAAGTTTAGGTTGACCGAAAGGTTCAGTCGACTGAACAAGGTGGTTAGATCGACCGATCTAAGTAAATAAATATGCATCATATCCGAATCCAGCACAAAAGGAAATAGAAACTTAGGCGACTGATTAGTGGGATCAATCTGCCAAATAAATATGGAAAGTATAGAAGATATGATCAAATCGAACAGTAAAGAAAACCCCCAGAGTATAGTTGTCTGGACAAGGATTAGTTGACCGAAATAGGGGATTTCACTGGATCGATTAGACAGAACAACTAAGGAAAAAAGTTGAATAAGTTATCTGATAGAGGTTCAATCGACTGAAAATCAATTTTTAGTCAACCAGATCAAACCTATAAACGAAATCTCAAGATACGAGGCTCAACACTTCATCTCAATCGAATTCTTTCAATAATTCCTTAGTCTCTATTGTTCGTGCAAGCACTACTGCTATGTCGAGAAGCTCTTCGACAACTTGCTATGAATCTCTATCTTTTTAATTGTTAGTAAGTTTGATTTGCTTGCATTATTTTAAAATGGATAATTGTCTCTTACTATTGCATTCATCTATGAACGCTTTCCTCCTAAAAAATTTTTTAGGAGAGGAGAATATTATCGATTTGCCTATTAAAAAATGGTCCATTATAGGGGCAGATTTACATGGAGACTCGGGGTTATGACCCTCCCAAATTTTTAATAATATTATTTTTATATAGAAAATTTTATTTTTTAGTATATATAATATATAAATCCTTTAAAAATAAATATTTATAGGTTCAAATCTCTTGGAAGACTAAATATAAAAAATAAATCTTCTTTATTTCTTAAATTTCATATAAATATTCATTATATTTTTTAAAAAATTAATAGGTCATTATTGTAATAATTATTTTTTATTATTATAATAATTATTTAAGTCATTTAGATTTAATATGCGGCATCTCCAAATTTACAATTTTAGATCCACCCTTAATCCATGGGATCATGCACAGTAACAATCACTTATCCATGATTCAAATAAATGGACTAAGTTTTATTTTCGTTGTATTTTTATTTAATTTTGTTAAAAGGAAAAAATTTGACAAATAAATCCATGAATCAAATAAATGGACTTTCCTTAGCTCCGTCACCTCCTCGTAGTCGCTGAGCTGGACATCACCTCCTCGTAGTTGTTGTTGCTCATCCCTTCACTAATAAGGATTATTTGACAAGAGTTGCGAGATACTAGATAGACACTACCAGAGGTGAGAACAAAAGATGTGCACTTGAAAATACAAGAGATAATACCAACACAAACTTGAAATATAGAAGAAAGTAATACAAACATAAGTCTGGAGTACAGAAAGAAATAATTGAAAGAACGGAGGGTCAAGGGAATGCCAAACAATTTGATGAGAACGAATGTCCTGCTCATCTGGGCGAAGACATTCGGGGCCATCTGATGCAAAGGTACATCAAAATACTGGGAGATGACCATGTAGAACGGAGGGATTGAAAAACGAAGGTCGAACTCTACCTGTCTTAAGAAAAAAGTGAAGAAACCTAGGGGAGGCTATACAGGAGACTGTTCAAGGTTAGGAACCCTAACTTCTAGGTCAACCGGAATGTCGTAGGCCTCACAAGCAGCTCTCAACGCAGCGGACTTAAGCTTTGATGAACTGGCCTCATACCACTGGGGATGATAAGCCCTCTCCTCTGCGGGCTTTCCCTTCTTCTCCTGGTCTCTTTTCTCTTTTCCCTCCTTACCCAAGTCTTCAAATGAAGGAAGGAGAAGAAGCTGGAAGGTGAAGGGAACTTACACGTCGAGAAGAAACCCTAGCGAAGGAGGAAGTTGGTAGACGACGGTGGGATGCGCGAGCTTTGATATTCGATAATGCAAGAAGATGGGAGGATGCTTTCGTCTCCTCTTTTATAGGGATGAAGTCGCCCTCATGTGAGCAATCAAGGTGTGGCATGTGGACGGTGATGTCTGCCTATCTCGAGGCGTCGCCACCCTTTATGGTTGTTGGTTGGTATGACCCTACGGTGCATGTCAGAAGAAGATCGCGAAAAAAAGATCCGTCTACGTGGCGATGCCTTACTCACTGAAATGTCTTCTCGCCATTAAGAGACCCCATGAGCTTTTAATGGGTGATAGATAGTTATCATTGTCTTGCCTCG
This sequence comes from Boesenbergia rotunda, assembly GCA_024364735.1. Taxonomy (NCBI): domain Eukaryota; kingdom Viridiplantae; phylum Streptophyta; class Magnoliopsida; order Zingiberales; family Zingiberaceae; genus Boesenbergia; species Boesenbergia rotunda. Next base: position 206,176 of record JAGFNQ010003855.1, read on the forward strand.
GGATTCACAAGGACTTTTGAACTAATTCAAAGGATCGTCTCGGGCCGAGGAACGAATGTTTTGATTCCTCGGACCCAACAAACCGCCAAAAGAGATGAAATGATAATATGGGTCCCACAAATATGTAGTATTCTCTCGTTGTACCACCAGCCTAATCAGTCAACCACACTTCCTTTAATTAAACTTGAAAGGAGGGGGACTTGTGATGGGGATAAGTATCCCAAAGTGGACACGTGGCACGAGGAAGATACGTGGTAGGGCCCGCCGAGCTAGAGCCCCGAGGTCAGATCGAGACTATCTCGGGAGAGTGGACTCGAGCCCCGAGGTCAGACCAGCCATCATGCTCCAAGACCACCTCGGGAGAGTAGATCAAAGCCCTCGAGGTCAGACCGAGAGTCGGGCTCCCGAGACCACTTCAGGAGAGCAGATCAAAGCCCCCGATGTTAGGTCGAGGGTCGGGCTCCCGAGACCAACTTGGGAGAGCAGATCAAAGCCCCCGAGGTCAGGTCGAGGGTCGGGCTCCCGAGACCATCTCTATAAAACATAGGGAGGCCTTGAGGTCAGCTCGGGAGGTGAGACTCCGAGACTGTCTCGGGAGAGTGGAGCCCAAAAATCAACCTAAAAGTCAGAATGCCCGACGACAAGTAGTCGTTTCTCTTTCCAAAACAGGAAAGTCATCGGATGATTATTGCCTGCAACGCATGACAATTAAGGTCTTAATAATCACAGGGGCCGTTACCAAAAGATAAGATGTCTATCCAGTAATCGATAATTAAGGAACGTGGGGACACGTGTGATTGAAACTTCAGGTATATAAGATGCCTCAGCACCCATGTAAGGCGGTAAACTTTTCGAACTTAGAGAAAATCTCTTGATTCCTCGTTGTCCTCCTAAGAGAGTTCAGATTCCTGACTTGAGCATCGGAGTGGGCTCCGCCGAAAAACCTTCCCGTGTGTTCCCATTAACGCTCGTGTTAATCTCGCAGGGCGTGAGTATCTTCTCCCCGTCACCTTCCTCATGGGTCGCGCTTTGGTGACTCGCCATCCGCGTCATTCCTTTCCGAAACATCATTTAACCAAACATCAAAAGTAAATAATGTTTGAAGCATGATTGCAATAGCACTAACTTTGTTTTACAAAAAAAATAAAGTTTAAGTAATTGACTGAAAGGTTCAGTCGACTGAACAAGACGGTTCGATCAACTGATCTAAGCAGATAAATATGGATCATATCCGAATCTAGCACAAAAGGAAATAGAGACTTAGGCGACTGATTAGTGGGATCAATCGACCAAATAAATATGGAAAGTACAGAAGATATGATCAAATCGAACAGTAAAGAAAAACCCTAGAGTATAGTTGTCTGAACAAGGATCAGTTGACCGAAATAGGGGATATCACTGGATCGATCAGACGGAACAACTAAGGAAAAAAGTTGGATAAGTTATCTGATAGAGGTTCAATCGATTGAAAATCGATTTTTAGTCAACCAGATCAAACCTATAAACGAAATCTCAGGATACGATGCTCAACACTTCATCTCAATCCAATTCTTTCAATAATCTTAGTCTCTATTGTTCGTGCAAGCACTACTGCTACGTCGAGAAGCTCTTCTACAACTTACTATAAATCTCCATCTTTTTAATTGTTAGTAAGTTTGATTTGCTTGCATTACTTTAAAATGGATAATAGTCTCTTACTATTGCTTTCATCTAGGAACGCTTTCCTCATAAAATTTTTAGGAGAGGAGAATATTATCGATTTGCCTATTCAAAAACCGTCCATTGTAGGGACAGATTTACATGGGGACTCGGGAGGTTACGATCCTCCCAAATTTTTAATAATATTATTTTTATATAAATTTTTTTATTTTTTTAGTATATATAATATATGAATCCTTTAAAAATAAATATTTATAGGTTCAAATATCTTGGAAGACTAAATATAAAAAATAAATCCTCTTTTTATTTCTCAAATTTCATATAAATATTCATTATATATTTTAAAAAATTAACAAGTCATTATTGTAATAATCATTTTTTATTATTATAATAATTATTTAAGTCATTTAGATTTAGTATGCGGAATCTTCAACTATGTTAGGTGAATATTATATATTTTTATTGATATAAAAATATTTATCTATAAAAAATATGCTTATTTTGATATTTAAATTTCAGTAATAAAACAAAGTTGTAGAAAATAATATGACAAAATAAAAAGTACATAATTAAAATAAATTTAAATGAAAAGTAGTAAATGTATATGAACGATCACTACAAAAATAACAAGCTATTGCGACGGACATTTTTAATTGTCCGTCACAAATGGCGACGGATATATAGTATCCGTCGCCAAAGTGCCGCGGGAAGTCAAACTCGTGAGTATAGCGACGGACATGGTCAAAACTCCGTCGCTATTGCGACGGATAATAAAAATTTTCCGTCGCTAGAGTTAGGCGATGGGTCAATCCCTCAATTCAGCGACGGAATTGGTCAATTCCGTCGCTAATCTGCGACGGACAAGTTAGTCCGTCGCAAAATTACTTAAAAAAGGGCGACACCCCCTTCCACCGCGGCCACGCGAACCCTAGCGACGGTCGAGCGACTGAAGCGATTCTCCTCCGGCGAACCCTCCTCCGATCCCAGGTACGAGAGTTAAGCTTCATTTGCCATATATGCTCGTTTTTTTGTGCTCACGCGGCGCCGTCGCGTCTTCTCCAGCCAACCACGGGTCTTGGCACGGCCGCGCTCGTCCTCCCGCGGTCTCGCACGGCCAGGCACGACCTCGCATTTGCATGTGCCGCCTGCTGGCGGTCGCGGCCCAGTGCGGCCGGGCGGCGCTTGCTGCGGCCGGGCGGCGCCTGCTGCGGCCGGGCGGCGCCTGCTGCGGCCGCACGCCGCCTACTGCGGCCGGCCGGCGACCCCTGCTCCGGTTAGCTAGGGTTTAGCTAGGGTTTTAATTAGGAAATTGCTTTAATTAATTTGATTAATTAATTCAATTAATTAGAGTAATTAATTCAATTAATTTGATTAATTCAATAATTAATCAGTTAATTAATTATTGAAATTACCAATTAATGTTGTTAGATAATTTGTTAAACCATTTATTGTGTAATTAATTGATCAAATGTTTTAATTATTTTAGTTAAATGTTTGATTAATTTGATTATTAAGGTGATTAATTGTTTGATTAAGGATATTACTTGATCTATTAATTGGATCTTGTTTGATTAAATTTAGATTAATTGTTTTAATAAATAGATTAATTTGTTGATTAATTGTATGATTAATTAGTATAATTGATTCAGAAATAATATCATGTTTGATTAATGAGATTTATTTTTTTAGTGTACCATGAATATCATATTGCCTATTCATTTTTATATGTGTGGGTTGATTAAATTGTCTTATCTGAATTCAGATACAATATATCCGAACAAGTCATGGATGTATAATAGGTTAGACAATGGATTTATCCGTGACGAATTTTTTGCTGGAGTGGAAGAATTTGTTAACTTTGCAAAGTCTCATCCTGAGTGTTTAAGTGGCACAGAGTTGAAGTGTCCATGTAATCAACGCAAATGTAGAAATACAACTTTCCGTGATGAAGATACAGTTAAAACTCATATCGGCAGGTATGAGTTTGTTCCAGATTATTACAACTGGTATTGTCATGGAGAGCCGTATGTATATGAATTTGGTGGACCTTCTGTTGCATCATCATCGAACTCAATTGGACCAGAGACATCATATAACCCTGCTGATGCAATGCAATCAATGGTTTACGATGCAATGAATGCTTTTGATCAATCAAATGTTGAACAAGTACCTACTTCTGATATTCAGAAAATGTATGACATGTTAAAGGCTAGTGAAAGAGAATTATGGGAAAGTATTCCTTCTGGTCATTCTCAATTATCTTCTACTGCAAGATTATTGAATATGAAGGCAGAACATCATTTCTCAGAACGATGTTATGATGACATATGTCAACTTATGTCAGAGTTGCTTCCAACTGATAACTGCATGACTGATAGTTTCTACAACACTAAAAAACTAATCAGAGACTTGGGTTTGCCAGTTGAGAATATACATTGTTGTGTCAATAATTGCATGATCTTTTGGAGCCAAGATAGTGAATTGATGGAATGCAAAATCTGCAACCATCCCCGTTACAAGCATGGTGATCGCATGGTAAATCAGAAGAAGAAAAAAAAATTCCTTACAAAGTCATGTATTATTTTCCTTTAACTGCTATACTCCAACGTTTGTATGCATCAGCAGCAACAGCAAGTCATATGATCTGACATCAAAACCATGGACATGATGGCGACATTATGTGTCATCCTTGTGATTCCCCTGCATGGAAACATTTAGATTCAACATTTTCCTCCTTTGCTATGGAACCACGTAATGTCAGACTTGGACTTTCTGCAGATGGATTTCAGCCATTTGAAAGTTATGGACAACAATATTCATCGTGGCCTGTTATCTTAACACCATACAACTTACCACCATGGATGTGCATGAAAGATGAATTCATGTTTCTTACTGTTTTAATTCCAGGTCCTCAAAATCCAAAAGGGCACATAGATGTTTTTTTACAACCTTTGATTGCTGAGCTGAATTATTTATGGAATATAGGTTCAGAGATGTATGACATTGCTACAAAGTCAAACTTTTTAATGCATGCAACATTGTTATGGACTATTAGTGATTTTCCTGCTTACTCAATGTTATCAGGATGGAGCACAGCTGGAAAGTTAGCATGTCCACATTGTATGAGTCAGTCAGATGCATTTTCTTTGCCCTGCAGTGCAAGATTTCTTGGTTTGATAATCATCGGAAATTTTTACCTATTGATCATCCGTTCAGAAGAAATAAGAAACATTTCAAAAGGAATGAAGTAGTTAGGAAGTTACCTCCATTTGGGATGTCAAGCGAAGATGTGTTAAATGAAATTGATAATTATGGATTTCTACCAGTATATCAGGATGGATCAGATGATATCAACAAGTATATTGTTAGAGTCAACAAATGTGGTTCGAGGAAAAGAAGTATTTTTTGGGAGCTTCCATATTGGAAATATTTACTCATTCGTCATAATTTGGATGTGATGTATATTGAGAAAAATTTCTTTGATAACATCATTAATACTGTCTTAAATGTGCATGGGAAATCAAAAGATACAACAAAATCTCGTGAAGAATTGAAACAATTAGTTAGCAGGCCTGAGTTGCATCAGAATGAAACAACTGGTAAATATCCCAAGGCTCGTTATACATTGGACAAAGAAAGTAAGCAAGCATTATGTTCTTGGTTGAAAAACATAAAATTCCAAGATGGATATGCCTCTAATATGTCTCGTTGTGTGGATACAAATAGATCTAAAATGGTTGGAATGAAGAGTCATGATTGTCATGTGTTCATGCAAAGATTAATTCCAATAGCTTTCCAAGAATTACTTCCTAATAATGTTTGGCAAGCACTTATAGAATTAAGTCTTTTTTTCAAAAATCTGACCTCCAGAGTTGTTACGGTAGCAGATATGTTACGCTTTCAGACAGAGATTCCTTTAATACTATGTAAGCTTGAGCGAATATTTCCACCAAGCTTTTTTGATTCAATGGAGCATTTGCCTATTCATTTACCTAGCGAGGCACAGATTGGTGGTCCTGTACAATACAGATGGATGTATCCTTTTGAAAGGTTTCTTAGAAAATTAAAGAATAATGTGCGTAACAAAGCAAGAGTTGAGGGATCAATATGTAATGCGTATCTGGTTGAAGAAGCAAGTTCATTTTGCTCCTATTACTTTGCTGAAAATGTGAAAACCAGACATCGAAAGTGTCCACGCAATCAAGATGACATTCCATCAGTTGACCCAGACATTCTTTCTATCTTCAAGTATCCTGGAAGAGCAATGGGTTCAACTCTATCTAGACGGTTAAATGACAGAGAATATCATGCCGCCAGGACATATATCCTCTTAAACTGTGAAGATGTCAAACCATACCTAAGGTATTATCTCTTGTTGTAATGAAATTAATATCAAATGATATAATCAAATTTCTAGTATGATATCAAATGAACTTACATGTCAGGTTATACCAAGAACAGTTGTACATGCAAAATCCATCGATAAGTGCAAATGAGGTAGATCAAAGGATAGAAGAAGAATTTGCATTTTGGTTTCAAATATATGTAAGTGAGTTAATATGCATTTTTTGTTAACAATTCTTGATTACTTATTAATCTAATTTGATCACCCACCACTATTATAGGTCAATGATGACAAAATTTCAAATGTAGAAGACGACAGAATTAAAAATCTCGCATTTGGACCTCTTCGTACCGTGACAATCTACTCGGGTTATTATGTGAATGGATACATATTTCATGTGAGCCAACGTGATTCAGGGATGCTAACGTATAATTTTGGCATCAGTGTCAAAGGATCAACAAACAACAATGATAATGAATTTGATTATTATGGCAAGCTAGAGGAAATTATCGAAGTTGAATACCCAGCGTTGTCTTTCAAAAGATGTGTACTATTCAGGTGTTCTTGGTATGATCCAACACCAAGGATGGGCACAAGGAAACATCGGTTATACAATTTAGTTGAGGTTAATTCAAGCAAAAGATTCAACAAGTTCGAACCTTTCATTTTTGCGGTGCAAGCTAGTCAAGTATTTTATTTGGAGTACCCAACTAAGAGAAGACGACCTAGTGAATGACTTGCTGTATGTCAAACGAAGCCTAGGTCAACAATTGAAATGCCAAATACGATCACTATCCAAAACTCTGATGCTTATCAAAATGAAGAAGTTATAATCAACTCAGTTGATTCAGAAATACAATCAGCATCTCAATTACTTATAGATGAGAATGTCTCTTACGAGGAAATTGATGATGGTGAAATATCTAGCAGTGAGGAGGTCAATGTATCAACGGATTCAAGCGATGAAAACTTGCATGTTAATTTAGTTCCATCAGATTAGGATGAGTTAGATGTATTGAGCATTAACTGATCAGAGTTTGTATTAAGATGAGTTGTTAATTTAGATCATGCTGCTTGTATTGAACATGTTTATACGATGCTTGATTATCCATTTGCTAGCTTTATTTAGATCATTCTGGTTCTATTGAACATTCTTCATTAGTGCATGTTTCCATTTGTCTCTAATATGTCTCATTTGCATGTTTTACCTATTATGCTTATCTGCCTAAACTTTGTGTCTAATAAGGTACCATGGCTGCACCCCGTGATCAGCGGATTATACTTACAGTCGTCGGTGACAGGTATACCTATTCTTCTTATATATTTTCTTATAGAATTTGCTAATGCATTTTATTTTTTGCTACAGTTTCATACCAGATGGGCATCAGGTGTCATCTTATATATCTAAAAAATTTAAAGAAAGACTGTCACCTGCGACGACATGGGGCCACATTGAGAATGATTTGAAATCATTCTATTACGGGGAGTTTTAGTAAGTATTTTACATGTATATTTAATTTGATATTATAACTTTTTTTCATACTAACCATATAAATTTTTTTTTTACAGAAAAGGTACACCTGGGAGGAGGGTACAGGGACATGCTCTACAAATGGAGAAAGAAGGCTGATAGGCCTACAGAGGTCCCTGAGTCGATTTGGCCAGCATGGCGAGCAGTCTGGGATGGCCCGCACTGGAAAGAGAATGCTGCGATTGCTCGAGGCAATCGCAATTCAGAGGTTGCTGGGCCCACCACGGGATCGACGAAGCACACTGCTGGATCCCGTTCCATTGTCCAGCATGCCAGTGATTTGGTAAGTAGTTTTTATTTAGGTTATTAAAGACATTTAGTATGTTTTTTGGATATATTTAAACATTATATTTTGTATTTACAGGCTGCTGAGCTACAGAGACCTCCCACTAGTTGGGAGTTATTCAGCAAGACCCACAAGAAAAAAGATGGGTCTTTTGTCGATCGTCGCTCCCTATCTATCAATGTAAGTATATTAATTATATTTTACTTGTTTTAAAATTTTATATAGACTAATTAAATTTTTATTTCACAGGAATCAATGACCACTAGAGTTGCTGAGGCATAGGCGTCTCAGCCTGCTGCAGAGGGGGAGGATGCACAACCTCTTTCGACCGACGATGTGAATCGGATTTATTTTGAGGTCGTCGGTGGGAAGAGGAAGACCGCCTGCTACGGCCTGGGCTCTCAGGCAAATGTTACATATGATCAGATGAGAGATCCAGGGGTTAGGGGGCGTTCAGCATCCTCCTCCTCTACCTCTAGTGAGGTTCGCCATTTGCGGGAGGAAAATGAAGCCCTGCAGACTCGACTCACGTCGATAGAGGAGACGTGTGCCGGGAGGTACGCAGAATGGGCTAAGACCAGCGCAGAGTGGGCTCAGAGAGACGCAGCGAGGGATGCTGAGTTGAAAGATTTGCGGGCTCGCCAGGCAAATACTGAGAATGTATTACGTCAGATGCAAGTTTTTGCAGCTAACCTATCGCCGATGACACAGATGTTAGCCCTTCCCGCCCCTCGTTTTGAAGCTCCGGATACACAGATGTCAGCCGCTCCCGCTCCCGCCCATCATTTTGAGTCTCAGGAGACACAGGATCCTGAGCATCCCACAGAGGAGTAGAGATATTATAGTGGTATGATGAATTTTTCTCCTAATTTTTTTCAGTAACAATGTGTTAAGTTATTATATCCATAATAACTTATTTTCTTATTACTTGAATTTATGTTTACAGATTCTGCATTATCAGAGTTGAATTCACATTTCATCCCAAGGCTTGAAAGGTATGAATATTCGATATTATTCCTTTATTGTTTCGTATTTGTTAGTTTTCATTTACATATTTAATATTATTTGTTAGTTATCTTCTATTTGTTATTTTTCTTCTATTAGAGGTATCTTCTATAACATATGCTTAATTCATTTGTTATTTCTTATTGTTATTAATTCAGATTTCTTTCTGTATTGGATTGCTTTCTTATTGTTTTATCTTATATTGTGCAGGAATATCTTTCCTTTCCATCCATTATTCACTTTGCTATTCATGTACGTAATAATTCTCTACTAAACTCTAAATTTTGATGTATATAGTTTTTTTATTTACTTTGACAAATGTTTACATCATATGCAAGTCATATGTTTACTCTGTTACATTTGGATACATCATATGTTTGCAAGATTTTTGGATTGGATTAACTATTAGAAAGTTTAGATTATATCAGTTTACTCTTGTATCAAAGTTTCGATTGTAAAAATTTGGAAATTAAACTTTGGATTGAATAGTGGATTGAATGTATACATTTGGAAATGATTGTTTGGATTGTATTCGATTCGAAACAATAATTTGGATTGTTGTGAATGTTTGGATTGTTATGAATGTTTGGATTGTAATTGTGAATGTTTGGATTGCTCTGAATGTTTGGATGTTGAAATATAGATTTCTATTTGATATTTGTTTCAATATTTGTATATGTTATTGATATATTCATGGAAAGGAGAAAAAACAGATACTGTCTGTAAAAAATTTCCAGGTTTAGCGACGGATATTTTTAAAAATCCATCGCAAATAGCGACGGATTATTGACTATTCCGTCGCTATAACGATCGATTAGCGACGGATTTTGACCGAATCTGTCGCTGTTACGATATATTAGCGACGAACTTTGACTATATCCGTCGCTACTATTTTGCCGGCCACGTCGACCCGTTTTTGGTTTTTGCGACGGGGTTAAATAGCCGTCGCTAATATGGCGACGAAGATCTAAAATTAGCCGTCGCTAACAAGTTGTGCGACGGGTACTCAGCCGACGGAGGTAATTCCGTCGCTAATCCGTCGCTATTAGTGTTTTGCGACGGAATGACGACGGATTTTGGCCGTCGCTATTTCATGTTATTTTTGTAGTGGATGAAATTAAGATTGTAGCTAACATTAACTAAAAATGTATTTATTCACACTTTTTATTTTTTTTTAAGGATAATCTTGCAACCTTTATTCTGAAATTTTAATGTTATACATTACTAATCACGATGACAAGTGAAGACGGTTTTCCCTCGGATGACTCGGTCTGACCAAGATGACTTCGGTTGCTGTAACGTATGAGTCGGGGTCAGTCTTGAGCAAAAGTCACTCGGGTCGGACCAAAACAGAGAGCACACAAAGTGAGACAAAGTTTCAAATGACAGGAACCTCCTTTCTGAGGGATCAAGGGGCTTTATATAGGAGAGGGAAAAGTCCCTTGTCTTGTCAACAGTCCTTTCTCATTAAAGACTGACCAACTGACAATCTGACTCTTTGGCAGTTTTAGTCAGTCTGTGAATCTACTGCAGTCACCCAAATGTCCGTCAAGGGGTCAATTCCATCTTCATTAATGTCTGATAACCTGACAAATTATGATTATGTCAGGAGTCTTTTCCTCATAATGGGGAGATTTGGGCGATCTTAACTGCTAATGCGACCCTTCACTCACTCGAGTCTGTCTACCCGGGTCTCCCAACTCACGATCTGAGTCGGTGAGATAAGCTCGATTTCTCCCCTGCTCATATTTTTAGAATGGGTCCAGGATACCCGACCCAGGGCGCCCGACCGGGAGATCTCGACCAGGACTTCGCTATCAGGACTTTTGACCGAGACACCTCTTCGGGAGATCCCGACCGGGATCTTCTGACCGAGACACCCCGACCGGGAGGGTCATTAGGTATAGGGCTCTTCCATTACGAAGAGGCCCGACAAATATTTCCACTTCGACCCAACTGATCTTTCCCGACTGACAATCCTCGACCAAGAAGGTTCCCGGTCGAGAACGTCCGATCGGACACTGTAGATTGAGCCTCGGCTCAAGTGACCTCAAATCCTCACCTTCTTAGCCAGATCGATGCCCAGTGCACCCGACCAAGATTGAACCCGACCGATATCATCCAACCCAGGCCTGATTCAATCGGGCCCTTGACCTACTCTAAAAACTTACCCGCCCAGATCAATTATGATTATGTTTGATAAGGAGTAATCAGTCTTGTAATACAATCAAGATTACATTACAAGGTTGATTACTTTGTTTGATACATTTTTAAATTTGTAATGTAATGAAATCTGCGTTACAAAAGCTACTTAAAGTGTTGTAATCTAGATTACAAGACTAACATGTAATCTAGATTACATTACAGACTCAATTACATTACAAACTAAATTACATTTCCCCTAACTAAACATAATCTATAAATTTTACCAACCAACTTGAAACATTCCTAGACTCCTAATAAAACGGAGCAGGGAAAGATGTAAGCAATTACTTCACTATGTATGTAACAATTGCCCGTAGTGCTCTCAGAATGCTTGGAAACGTCCAGTTTTGCAATGACATAGTAGCATTATAATGAAGGCACCCAATTGCCCTTAAAGATATCTCCAACAAAGCCCCGCCTCAAGCAAGTCCCTATTCTAGAATAGAGAACGCTAGAAATATGAAGGGTTACTTCCACGATCCGTTGTCGTGGTAATCAATCATGAGCCACATCGCGTATCTTTGATCATTATAATTCAATTAAACCGCATGCTATTCAAGATCCTTTGCAAGCTACTGCCCACGTGGTCCGTGAGTCCGATAGGTCGATTTGTCGATTGGCCGTATGACCCGCTCCAGGGAGGTGGGTTTCGCCGAATAACCAACCTTCAGAGTGGTAGCATCTGATCGGCCGATGACTGGCTCAACCAATTCAATCGTGCGAATTTACCGACCGGATAGACGCGCTAGCTGCAGCTTGTGCTAACTCATTCATATATAGGGCTATGTGAGACTGTTACATACCGAGCTAATTATCAAAAGCTATAGCCGATCAGTCGACCGACTATCTCAACGTCCACCTTGTGATTAACCCTCTAAGTCCTTGACTCCATCTCAACTGCCCTTTGGTGACTTACCGCCTGACCTAGGGCCTACCATCCGATCGGATCAATCACTATGGGATTAAGAAAGACGATTAAAATTAAGGTTAATATCCTACGTTATTGATAATCTCATATTTTCAAATTCTAGGGAGTTAGCGGATATTAGATTGTGGACATTAGAGTGAGGATATTTGGGGGTGACCATATATATAGTCATAAATGTTGACCTCACATCTACTTAATTTATCATTTTTAGATATTTATAAATTAAGATTTACCATATATTTTATAACACAAGCCCAATAATATAAAAAAAGTGAAGAAAAAAAAACTAAGCTCACGCCTTTATTTTATTTTTATAATTTAATTGACTATTAATTAAAAAATAAAATGGTTTTAAATTTATAGATAAGTTTTATTATTGCTTTGTTTTTAACGTGTTAAAAAGTAATAATCATGTATAAAAGCTTATAATCATGTATAAAAGCTTATTTTACAAGTTAAAAATAATAATCATATAATCATTTTATATATATATATATATATAATATATTTATATACAGTGGCGTAGTCAGGATTATCGATCAGGAGGGGCGATTTTCCACCAAGAGAAATAATTTTCGAAAATTTCAAACCTTAGTGTAAATTGGTTAACATCAAAACTTAGACACGAGACATCAAATATATATAGGACCTAACTTAACTCAATTAATCAACATCAAAATTATTCGGGATACTTATATAAATTTGATTCGATCATAATTTAATCAAATCAACTCCAAATCATTCCCGATTTCAACCAATATAATCCTTAGATACAAGACATCAAACATATATATGGTCTAACTTAATTCGATTGATAAACATCAAAACTATCCGGGATACTTACATAAATTTGGTTTGACCATAATTTGACCAAATCAATTTCAAATCAATCTCGTTTTGAACCAATATAATCCTTATCTCGACACTTACCTGTTAGATTTATTTAAACCCCGATCCAATTTTAATTTAATATTTTCACTTTATATTCTATAATTTAGTTCGTTCGTTTATTATTATTTATTTTATTTTTAAAATTCAATACTTAACATTCAAAATCAAGATATTTCCTCGTAAAAATTATACTAATGAATAGTTTAGGTCATAAACTTTCCAAATATATAATCAATTTTAATTTTCGGACACGATGATAAATTAAATTAATCAATTAAAATTAAATTAATTTTAATTTCCAAATATATATATGACACAGAGCGCCGCCATTTTCAGCTCCTTATTTTCGGCCGGCGAGGACAGAGTGCCGTCATTTTAATTTCTTGATTCCTTGTCTTTCGCCCGGTGAGGAGCGAGTGAGGTTTTCTCTTGCACAGACTATGGAATTCTATCATCTTCCTCCTCCGCTGCCATCGATGATGGGCCGCTGTGCTCCTCGGCTGTGCTCCTCGTCTTTTACGTTCTGCACCATCCCATTAGCCGCCTTTGATGTGCCGGTGGGTTCCTCCGCCAGCCGGCGAAATTTCTATAAACTGCGATGCCTCCGTCCATGATGATCAAATCAGCCTCGGATTCATCGGTCACAGCCACATCGGTCAGTGCTGTTCGCCGTCGCCGCAGCGCGTAGAAATAGAACCCACAATTCCGTGGTCTACCATGAACTGGAAGCCATTCTTAGAGGGCTACAAGAAGCTTTCGTCTATCGTATATCGTATTGAAACAATTCTATATAAAAAAAATTTCGTATTGAAATTTTAGTATACCGAATTTTCAGTATACCAAAACTTTTGTATAATATAAATTTCGGTGTAGTGTAACAACCCTAAAACATTTGTTCTTTGTGGTCTAGGTTTTGTGATATCTGCTTTTTATAGCATAAAACTCAATCATTATTCTGTGTGAAGTTGTTAGAGTATTTTTACTCAATATATTTTTCTTTATTTTAATTTATCTACAAATCTCACATGATATTGACTAGATTTAGTCATCAAATATAGTTGTTGTTGCTACATACAATTATTAGATTATTGTTTAGATTCAATCGTTGTTATCCTTTGGGAAAATTGTCCTAAACTAGTATATGATAAACTTATAAGAGATGATAAAAGGTACTATTTGATTTATTGTTATTTTAAACAACTAATGATAATTAACATTCTGGTAGAGTTAATTATCTTTTGTTGTTTTATGAACACTCAATTAATAGTAATTAGGTAGTTGAGAAAAACGTTAATAATCATTTAACTAGATGTTAATTATCATGGTTTTATTAAACTAATCATTGTCAACATTCAAAATTAATTTAAAATATTAAGAGTATTTAATGGGTTTACATTAGTTAATTATTCATTAATTTATCAGTTTTTTTTTTATTTTTTTAAATGAAAATGTTTTGTAAATTTAATTTTAAAGGGCAAAAACATCTTCTTGTCCAAATCATCAAATCGGAGGAATATACCCTTTTTTATTTTTTTTATTAAAAGGATATCTCATCTCACTATTTAGCCATATATAATTACTTAATGATCTTCTAATACTATTTAATACTATTTGCATTATTACCTTGGTGTAAATCCTAAGTGGATCGGATGTGTTATAATAAGTACATGCTTACAAAACAATAGTTGCTACGATATATATTTAATTTATTCAAAAATATTTATATTGTAACAATTACGAAATTGTAATTGTTACAACATGAATTCAATCATATTCAAGTACCATTGACATTATAGCAATTACAATTTTATAGTTGTTACAATATAAATACGAAATTGTAATTGTTACAACATGAATTCAATCATATTCAAATACCATTGACATTATAACAATTACAATTCGGCAATTTACCAAAGGGCGTACGCAACAATCGGTAATTACCAACGGGCGCACCATGGTTTTATTTTCACCAAAGGGCGCACTCATTATAGTGAACTTCCTCTTATACCCCTCATGTTATCTATTGCCTTTCTCTTTCTCTCTCAGTAATAAATTCTGTGACGTCAGCACATACAACGTGACTTAATTACTGACTTTTATTTTAAAATAATATCTAATGGAATCGGCGCTAAATTAAAAAACGTAAGGTAAAAATTAAAAAAATATTTCACTTTAAAAATTTCTCATCCAACGTGATTTAAAAATATAAATAAATAATTTTTATTTTTATTAATAGAAATTAATATATTAAATAATATTTAATAAATATATTAATGTATAAAAAGTTTTTGGAAACAAACTGTTGGATTTAAAAATATAAATAAATGATTTTATATTTGATTAATAGAAATTAATATATTAAATAATATTTAATAAATATATTAATGTATATATATGTTTTGAAAAAATTGACCGTGGTAGCTTTCAGGCCCACGCTGACCTGAAATATTTTTATTTCAGGCCCAGCGTGGGCCTGAAATTTTTTATTTCAGGCCCACGTTGGGCCTGAAATCTTTTGATTCAGGCCCGACGTGAACTCAAATTTTTTTCTATTTAAAAAATATATTAATATATAAAAAAACCTATCAAAACACTTAATTTTAGATTCAAACGCAGGGCCTGAAGTCATCCCAGGAGGGTTTGAAGTCAAATAACTTCAGATCCTATAAATATAAAAAATATTTTTAAAATAAAAAAATTTTAGTGAGGGCCTGAAGTCATCAGTGACTTCAGGCCCTCTATCTGAAAATTTTTTCCTTAGGCCTGAAGTCATCCGACTTCAGGCCCAAGGAGGGCCTGAAGTCTGATGACTTCAGGCCCTCTATTAAATAAATAAAAATAATAAAAACTTTTTTAAAAAAAGATATAATATATAATTACATAATAATAAAATGTTATAGGAGTGGTTTAGGTATATCAGTGAGTTTTGAGCAAAATTCACTGATGGACCTACCATATTTGGAATTTTGAAAACTCATTATCAGTAGACAGGGTTGAGCTAGGAGATGAGATTTTGGGTGCCGAAACCTCTAATCTTGCCGTATCACCAATGCTATAGCAGTGGTTTAGGTATATCAGTGAGTTTTGAGCAAAACTCACTGATGGACCTACCATATTTGGAATTCTGAAAACTCTATATCAGTAGACAGGGTTGAGCTACGAGATGAGATTTTGGGTGCCGAAACCTCTAATCTTGCAGTGTCACCAATGATATAGGAGTGGTTTAGGTATATCAGTGAGTTTTGAGCAAAACTCACTGATGGACCTACCATATTTGGAATTCTGAAAACTCATTATCAGTAGACAGGGTTGAGCTAGGAGATGAGATTTTGGGTGCCGAAACCTCTAATCTTGCTGTATCACCAATGATATAAGAGTGATTTAGGTATATCAGTGAGTTTTGAGCAAAACTCACTGATTGACCTACCATATTTGGAATTCTGAAAACTCTATATCAGTAGACAGGGTTGAGCTAGGAGATGAGATTTTGGGTGCCGAAACCTCTAATCTTGCTGTATCACCAATGCTATAGGAGTGGTTTAGGTTTATCAGTGAGTTTTGAGCAAAACTCACTGATGTACCTACCATATTTGGAATTCTGAAAACTCATTATCAGTAGACAGGGTTGAGCTAGGAGATGAGATTTTGGGTGCCGAAACCTCTAATCTTGCTGTATCACCAATGCTATAGGAGTGGTTTAGGTATATCAGTGAGTTTTGAGCAAAACTCACTGATGGACTTACCATATTTGGAATTCTGAAAACTCATTATCAGTAGACAGGGTTGAGCTAGGAGATGAGATTTTGGGTGCCGAAACCTCTAATCTTGCTGTATCACCAATGCTATAGGAGTGGTTTAGGTATATCAGTGAGTTTTGAGCAAAACTCACTGATGGACTTACCATATTTGGAATTCTGAAAACTCTATATCAGTAGACAGGGTTGAGCTAGGAGATGAGATTTTGGGTGCCGAAACCTCTAATCTTGCTGTATCACCAATGCTATAGGAGTGGTTTAGGTATATCAGTGAGTTTTGCTCAAAACTCACTGATATACCTAAACCACTCCTATAGCATTGGTGATACAGCAAGATTAGAGGTTTCGGCACCTAAAATCTCATCTCCTATCTCAACTCTGTCTACTGATAATGAGTTTTCAGAATTCCAAATATGGTAAGTCCATCAGTGAGTTTTGCTCAAAACTCACTGATATACCTAAATCACTCCTATAGCATTGGTGATACAGCAAGATTAGAGGTTTCGGCACCCAAAATCTCATCTCCTAGCTCAACCCTGTCTACTGATAATGAGTTTTCAGAATTCCAAATATGGTAAGTCCATCAGTGAGTTTTGCTCAAAACTCACTGATATACCTAAACCACTCCTATAGCATTGGTGATACAGCAAGATTAGAGGTTTCGGCGCCCAAAATCTCATCTCCTAGCTCAACCCTGTCTACCGATAATGAGTTTTCAGAATTCCAAATATGGTAGGTCCATCAGTGAGTTTTGCTCAAAACTCACTGATAAACCTAAACCACTCCTATAGCATTGGTGATACAGCAAGATTAGAGGTTTCGGCACCCAAAATCTCATCTCCTAGCTCAACCCTGTCTACTGATATAGAGTTTTCAGAATTCCAAATATGGTAGGTCCATCAGTGAGTTTTGCTCAAAACTCACTGATATACCTAAACCACTCCTATAGAATGGGTGATACAGCAAGATTAGAGGTTTCGGCACCCAAAATCTCATCTCCTAGCTCAACCCTGTCTACTGATAATGAGTTTTCAGAATTCCAAATATGGTAGGTCCATCAGTGAGTTTTGCTCAAAACTCACTGATAAACCTAAACCACTCCTATAGCATTGGTGATACAGCAAGATTAGAGGTTTCGGCACCCAAAATCTCATCTCCTAGCTCAACCCTGTCTACTGATATAGAGTTTTCAGAATTCCAAATATGGTAGGTCCATCAGTGAGTTTTGCTCAAAACTCACTGATATACCTAAATCACTCTTATATCATTGGTGATACAGCAAGATTAGAGGTTTCGGCACCCAAAATCTCATCTCCTAGCTCAACCCTGTCTACTGATAATGAGTTTTCAGAATTCCAAATATGGTAGGTCCATCAGTGAGTTTTGCTCAAAACTCACTGATATACCTAAACCACTCCTATATCATTGGTGATACTGCAAGATTAGAGGTTTCGGCACCCAAAATCTCATCTCCTAGCTCAACCCTGTCTACTGATATAGAGTTTTCAGAATTCCAAATATGGTAGGTCCATCAGTGAGTTTTGCTCAAAACTCACTGATATACCTAAACCAATGCTATAGCATTGGTGATACGGCAAGATTAGAGGTTTCAGCACCCAAAATCTCATCTCCTAGCTCAACCCTGTCTACTGATAATGAGTTTTCAGAATTCCAAATATGGTAGGTCCATCAGTGAATTTTGCTCAAAACTCACTGATATACCTAAACGACTCCTATAACATTTTATTATTATGTAATTATATATTATATTTTTTTTTAAAAAAGTTTTTATTATTTTTATTTATTAATGGAGGGCTGAAGTCATCAGACTTCAGGCCCTCCTTGGGCCTGAAGTCATCAGACTTCAGGCCCTCCTTAGGCCTGAAGTCGGATGACTTCAGGCCTACGGAAAAATTTTTCAGATAGAGGGCCTGAAGCAGTGACTTCAGGCCCTCACTAAAATTTTTTATTTTAAAAATATTTTTTATATTTATAGGATCTGAAGTTATTTGACTTCAAACTCTCCTGGGATGACTTCAGGCCCTGCGTTTGAATCTAAAATTAAGTGTTTTGATAGGTTTTTTTTATATATTAATATATTTTTTAAATAGAAAAAAAATTTGAGTTCACGTCGGGCCTGAATCAAAAGATTTCAGGCCCACGCTGGGCCTAAAATAAAAATATTTCAGGCCCAGCGTGGGCCTGAAAGCTACCACGGTCAGTTTTTTCAAAACATATGTATACATTAATATATTTATTAAATATTATTAATATATTAATTTCTATTAATCAAATATAAAATCATTTATTTATATTTTTAAATCCAACAGTTTGTTTCCAAAAATTTTTATACATTAATATATTTATTAAATATTATTTAATATATTAATTTCTATTAATAAAAAATAAAAATTATTTATTTATATTTTTAAATCACGTTGGATGAGAAATTTTTAAAGTGAAATATTTTTTTAATTTTTACCTTACGTTTTTTAATTTAGCGCCGATTCCATTAGATATTATTTTAAAATAAAAGTCAGTAATTAAGTCACGTTGCATGTGCTGACGTCACAGAATTTATTACTGAGAGAGAAAGAGAAAGGCAATAGATAACATGAGGGGTATAAGAGGAAGTTCACTATAATGAGTGCGCCCTTTGGTGAAAATAAAACCATGGTGCGCCCGTTGGTAATTACCGATTGTTGCGTACGCCCTTTGGTAAATTGTAAATAT